>JAOWAN010000014.1:8300743-8326934 GCA_028566635.1 Lobelia cardinalis
TTGGCGGGCTGGAGGTGACCGCCTAGAGGCGAGGAAATAGTTGGCCGCCCGTAGGGCGGGAAGTATCGTCATGCTGATGTAGGCCGCCTCTGTATCCAGCAACCCGCTCTTAAGTAGGTCATAGGAATGCCTTATATCGGCGGCCACATGACCGCCCGTTGGGCTGAGTCATGTCCGCCTAACGAAGACATCCTCAGTCGGGTTACTTACCCGTCGGGCAGAACTAGGTGAACATAGACGGGCTGGGACGGCTATGTGACTGCCCGTTGGGCTGAGTCCAAGCCGGCCATCCTTTGTAGTGGTCTTGATGAAGGGCCTGCCCGTTAGGCTTTACCTTTAATTAGTATTGAGCCTAGTGTTTGGGTCTGGGCCCATCACGCTCATATAATCTCACAACACACAAATTCTCACATATCCTTCTTATCTTCTTTTTTACCTACCTATAACATCACCTTTTTTTTTTACACATTTTTTCCTACCCATAAGACAATATCACACATAATTTTTTATAATTAAAATTAAAAAATCATTATTCAGAAGATTAATTTAATAAATAATAAATTATATCTCATGAAGAAGGTAATGTTAGGGGTGATCATGGTTCGGTTTGCTTCGGGTTTGGTCACTTTTGATCAAAACCGCAACCAAACCAATAGTTCGATTTTATCATTTTTCAAAACTGAAACCAACCCAAAAATATGAAAAATCGATTCTTCGGTTTTATATTTTTCGGTTCGATTTTTATAAACTTTCGGTTTTCAAAAAGAATTTATGTAATTCTCAAATTTTAATTGGTGATAGAAAAAATTCATAGAGTATAGATTTTTAATCACAAAAAAGAAAAACTTTATGATTCAATTTACAAAATTTAAGTGAACATAATTATCTATTATGAAAGGTGAATGAAAAAAAATCGAAAGTAAAAGACAAAGTGTAAAAATTTATATAAATACAATATCCAATATTATAAAATATAAATGCATTGATAATATAAGTATATATACGTAATTAACTAGGTAAAAAAAATTAAAAATATAATAATAATATTATCTCGGTTCGGTTCGGTTTGAAAAATGTAATATCACGGCTAAACCGCAACCAAACAAATATTCTCGGTTTTGATAGTTTTAAAAACCGAAACCAAGCCAATACATTAATTCAGTTTTTTTTTAATTCGATTTTGTCGATTTGGTTCGATTGGTTCGATTGGTTCGATTTTACATTTTTTTTCTCGGCCTTAAAGTAATGTACAGCGAAGAGGGAGGGGGCGCGGGGCAAATAAAAGCTGGAGTAACTAAATTGGGGAGGGGAGGGGGCCCACCCCGAGTGCCAAACTGGATATTTCCATGGAAAATCAACGTTACCCTCACCAGGGGGGTTCTCCAAGCCATAATTATCACTGTCCTTTTGATTAATAATAATAATTCTCGCATTTTACATTTCTGTAGCTTCTTCTCCTGCTCTCTCTCTTTCTCTCTCTCTCTCTCTCTCTCTCTCTCTCTCTCTCCCCAATCTGCTCTTCCGAATCGCTTTCTTACCGTAAGCTTCTCTATCCTGTTCTTGGTTCCCCACTATCCATCTCTCAGTTTGAAAAAAGTTGCTCTTCTGAATTCCTCTAGGTTATCTTCACTCATCTATAAATCTCTCAGCTGATGTATTTTGATTTTATGTACTTGTTCTTACAATTTGTAATTTATTTGTAGATTCAAATTTTAATCGTATATACTTTTTACGTGTATTTGGATTGTTTGGAACTTGGAATCCAATCATGTATCTGGCGATCCTTCCTTCTCCAAGATTATTGCTTTCCGTCATAGATCTGAATTTTCTGTTACATGGTGGTTGTTGTTTTTTTGTTGGTGTAGTTCGCTCTTCACAATTGTTTACTCAATCACGATAGGTTCTTCTGAATTCACTCATATGAGAAAACTGCTGTACGTAAATGTGAGGGTTTGGACCGGAGATCATGTTTAATTTGGCGGAGGAAGAGTATAGGCTAACTCGACTAATAAGTTGGGATTTGTAGGACCCTATATGGGATTTGTAGTATACTTGTGCGCACCAAAATACACATGTTGAGAATAGAGGAATTTCTATGTAGTACTCCGTATCTGTTAGTGTAGCTCGTTGGTCTTTGGAAAAAGTTTTGGTGCACTCTATCTTGTTTGCTATTTGTAACTTATAAGTCTGAAGTTCTCATTGATAATACACCCTAATTTACTTCTATTTCTCTCCATTGCAGATCTATTTTCGTGGGCTCAACTTTGTATACTACACATTTATTTCAACTTTCTGAGCAGCAGGAAATGGTCAAAAGGTTTCTTTTATTTCCTTTTGTTTCTGCAATTGGGATTATGCTTATTCATGCAGAGACCTAGATGAAATACATTGACTTTACTCCTCTTGTTCCTTTGTTATTACTCTTCCCTGAAACAGGCATGGAGCATTTTGATGTTCAAGAGGTACCATGTCTCAGTGCGTAGAGGGGGTCAAGTATTTGTGTGTTTCCCTACTGCACTGCTGTGATCTTGATTTGTATAAACAGTCTAGAGGGCTTGACGATCCTGAAATTCTTGCTAGAGAGACAGTGTGTATGCCCTTAACCTCAAGTGTTATGACTCGTTACTTATCCTTTGATATTTGAGACATGCAATTTGAAGTCTAAAACAATAAGCAAGTGTCGAAGAATTTACTTTTCTTTCCGATGTATCTTTATGATAGAAAACTTATAATCTCTATTGGCAATAGGTATCTGTGTAGCACCTACTGCTTTATTTCTATTGTTTGCTAGGCATTTTAATATTTTCCGTCTATCTTATCAATAACTGCTCGATTTAATGAGGTTAGGCATTTGGTTGATTTGACATATTTGTGTCCACTTGTTCAAATGTTACTTTTAAGTGGACCACCAATTTTTCCCAAGACATTTTAGGTCCTGCTAGTTTATAGGTTATTGAAAACGAATAAAGAGGCTCAATTCGTGAGATACAGAAAGGGGAGGGGAGAAAATAGAGCTGTTGTATTCTGTTGCGTAAGAGTGGCCATCTGGATGCACTCTTCGCATCTTACTGGCAATTCTAGGTAGGTGGCCATGTAAGGTTCTGATTTTCAGCCAAGCTCTTAGGAAAGGAAGTGGCATGAACGTGCCCTTATCTTAAAGTTTCAACGGTGGAAGTATATATTGTCACTTACCTGTTGCTGTAACAAAATAGACCTGTATAAAGTACTTCTTAACTCTGGCATGTACTTATTTCTCCATTGACTTTAATACACTTGCATATGATCTTGGGTATTCAGCTGTTTCTGCATTCGACATTTAACCCTGCTATTTATGATAATTTTATCAACTTTATGGTGTAATTCCCGACTTGTATTTTTGTTAGCTATTTTTCAAATCATCTTGCGTACTTCACTTTATTTCGTTATCCAATGCCCTGATATTTTAGTGAAACAAACAGTACGATGATTGAACTTAAAGCTAGTAGTGTTATTCACTTATTGCAGTTAGTGTAAGCGAAATTGAAGCCCTTTATGAGCTATTTAAGAAGATAAGCAGCGCAGTGATTGATGACGGGTTGATCAATAAGGTTTGCATATCTTCTTTTACTGATCATTGATTTATGAAAATAGAACAATATGTTTGCATCTTCAGATGTAAATCTACATTGTTCAAGCTTTCATACGTTTATGTTGGTTGTTTTTTCATTTATTGTGCGCATAGTCAATGTTATTTTATCGTATCGTATTTCAGTTTTCATACTTTTCCTCAATAAAATGTTTCAGGAAGAGTTTCAGTTGGCATTATTTAAGACGAACAAGAAGGAGAGCTTGTTCGCTGATCGGGTACTTTCTCTTTGGCGGCCACTTTTACATTGGCTTGTTTCTCTTTCAGAGTTTGGAAGTATTATAATGACTATGGTTATTACTTGGCTTTCAGCTTGTTGGGTAATGTGATTTTGTGCGATCGCTAATACAGAACTCATGATAGATGTCATCTTGCAAAATATAAATGGATGGTGTTAGGCTGAAACAAAAAAGTCCTTGCCCAACTTTACTCATATTTGCGATGTGATCGCTGATATAATTTCATTTTATTATTTTGGAATGTGCTCACATATTGGTCACAACTTTGCATTGTGCTCACTTGCTTCGTCACTATTTTGCAGTGTGCTCACATGTTGGACCGGTTAACTAACACAAGTCGCGTGACTCTAAAAGTGTGAGCACATTGCAAGAAATTGACCAATTAATTGAGCACCTTTCCCCAGAAAAGATTGCATATGTGAGAACATAGCAAAAAATGCAGTCTCATGAGGTCATGTGACTAACTTTTGTATGTTAGGAGGTAGAGTTTCGTCCTGCATCATTTTACCAATATCCTGTAAGGAGTAAGAAATGTGAAGTTCTTCACATGATACTTTCTTCCTAATACTCTTTGATTGTAGGTGTTCGACTTGTTCGACACAAAGCACAATGGAATCCTTGGGTTCGAAGAGTTTGCTCGAGCTCTCTCTGTATTTCATCCGAATGCGCCGATTGATGATAAGATTGAATGTACGTCGAAATACTTCTTAGGTTCCGATAATGTGGGCCACCGTCATTTGGTTCTTCGTCTCTCATTATGCAAAATTCTCAATGCGTACTGCATTATTTCTGTCATCTCTCGAACATAATCTCAAGCATAATTCCCGACTTCCATTTTGCAGTTTCATTTCAACTTTATGATCTCAAGCAGCAAGGTTTCATCGAGAGGCAAGAGGTGAACATTCTTACCATATGAAAGTGAAACTTAAATTTGTCATCTTCAAGGCTTTTAATTGACAGTAACGTGCCGACCTTCTTAACTGACCCATACTTTGAACGGAATTATCCAAGAAGTGCTTGCATTATATTGTCCTTCAATACAACGGCTATGTGATTGGCGCCAATAAGAAGTTTCATTCTATTTTGCTCTCAATCTGCTCATTTAGAGCCTCCCTTAATTAAGTAGTTTTTGATATGTAGGTGAAACAAATGGTTGTAGCTACCCTTGCTGAATCTGGTATGAATCTTTCAGATGATGTCATAGAGAGTATCATTGATAAGGTACAGCCCTCACCAAATTTATTTTAGTTCTCTTAGATAACATCTGCTAAACTAGTGTTATGATTAATGGTAGATTTCTGGTGGAAGCCTTGTTGAAGGTCTAGTGGTGCTACCCAAAGCCTTAACGTACAGCCAACACTATTAAGAACAACTTACTAATTCTAAGTCCTTAGTGCTATTTCTTTTTGCACGGACAATCTGATAGAGTAAAGACAGCAAAGGAAGAAGATATAGCTAAAAATCCTATTGTATTATGAAAGCCCACACGCCATAGAGAGAACACAGACTCTGGAAATTGCACCGCTTTGCTCTCTGGTTTTGGATGAGGATAACCTCCCTTAACATTCACCTTCGTTAAATATAAAGGTCTTCGTAGTATATAGTGAGTAAGAATTTTGTACATAATAGAAAAAGGAACAAATGCGTTATGCTTATTGAAGGAATTCAAGTTTGATAAAGTACCTCCTCTATGAATGCCAGGGGCCATTGGTCCATTTGTCATTGCCCCGCATCTTCCCATAATGTGTGTAATTCAATTTGAGGCTTCCCAGTAATCAATTAGATTACATAGATTGGTGATTAGTGGCCAATAGGGGTAAACCTTAACAGAAAAGATGGCATCATACGATACTACATTTTCTAGTGTGAATTGATAATCTCCATAACGGTGCATTCTAATTAGTAAATGCCTTGCATGCCAATTGTTTTAGACCTTTGAAGAAGCTGATACAAAACACGACGGAAAAATTGACAAGGAAGAATGGAGGAGTCTTGTACTTCGACATCCATCACTTTTGAAGAATATGACCCTTCAATACCTCAAGTAAGTCTCGTCGAAATTTTCTGTTAGATATTACTCATGCTTTTCTAAAGATCAAAATCTTAAAGCGCACCATGCAAAAAGTTTGTAGTTCCAATCTGCATAAAATTATCTGTCATCTTTTCAAAGTTGCTCTTCCTTTTTGACCAGCTAAAAATAAGATGTCTAAACTATGTTTTGGCGTTATTTACATTGCCCTCATTTAAGAGTGAAATAAGATAAGAGCTTCGTTATCAAAAGCTCTACTAATGTCTAGCAGATACCATATCCAAAATAAGTATCATGCTTAAATTGATATCTAGATTTTGATTAAACATCTATATAATAGAAGAAAACTTGTAATGGAAAAGGGTCTAAGAAAAACTTGTGGACACAAATCTTTACAAGATGGCAGATTTCAATGGACACTTATTTTTGAACACTTAAAAATAAGGAAGGTTGAATACGTATTTTGAGCCTGACGTCTGAATGTTGTTACCATTTTTCTTGGTTTGTGCAACAGTTCTGTTCACCGAGTTGTGTTTTCTTTGACAGGGATATCACCACTACATTCCCAAGCTTTGTATTTCACTCTAGAGTTGAGGACACTTGATACGGGATTTATATTGAAGTTCAAAGATTGTGTCAATAATGCTTGGGGTTTACTCCCATTTATATTGAATTACATCACTGTAGCTCACCTACATTTGTCATTTTTTTTGGTTTGAGTTGGTAAGAATATTTATCGGTTTCTTTTCACTAGCAGGAGTCAGTTAGCCAGTTTTACGTTGGTTTGGTGAAGATTTGATTGATATAACAGTATCAAAAGTTGAGTTTTATTTGCACCTCCTGGGTATTGTTTTTTTTTTTTGCCTCCCAATGGTCAGGGTTTCAACGTTTCAATATCGATATTGTTTAGTTGAATCGTACTTGCTTTGATAACTCTGAAAATTCAACTCGTATTCAAGTTAGAACTCAAAAAATGAATACTCTGAACTCAGCTTAATAAGAAACTTTCGATTTCGATTTCGAACTCGATAACTTGAATCAATCCTATAAAGCCTTAATATGCATATTCCTTTATATATTTAAGAACACGTATATATATAATAAAAATAAAAAACATATATTAAGTTACATCAACTCACGAGTTGTAACATAAATAAATTGATCAATATCTAATCGATAACAAACTAGGGTTCGAGCAAGCTCCATTCAAACTCAAAATATTTTGAAGTTGAATCGAACCCAACTCGAGTCAACTCTAGAGCTCCTGACTCATCTCGATTTGATTGGTCTCATGGTGCACCAACCAGCATATAAAGCAAACTACAGAAAGAAAGAAAAAACTACCAAGTTGTGAGGATGCAGGAGAAGATTTTTTCACTTATCAAGGAAATGGTGATAGAAACTTAAAATGAACTGGGAACCACAGCAGCCATGCCCCGATTCTGTCCAACTTGGGATTGGTGCATACTGCAACCTTACACCTCTATCAACATTCCAAATACATGGCTTTCACTTAATAGGGATTCGTTTATGAAGATCAAGCGCACAGATGACACAAATATGTCCTCATAGATTTAAGAAATCTCCAGTGGAGATGCCCTCTGTCAATGCCCCCACAACACAATAGGAGAATCTCCGCAACATATGAAAGCTTGCACACCAATACAATTCCACAAAATATCATCAAAATCAATACTGTAATAATAACAACCAACCTTCCAATTAGATAATGCTATGCTTTCATTGAAAATGCTGACATGCAACCATCAATTAAAGCAAGGAGAAACGCATACGCTACAGCTAAACATATATATATGCGGAAGCAAAGAAATAAAGAGCTGCATAGACCACAATGCTAAATGATACATCTATTAGACTATTACTGAGAAACCAAAAAGAACTGATTGTAGAGGGTACCTATTACCCAAATGAAGTAGCCATATTAAGAACAAATTCTCAAAAACCAACCAAAATTATCAAGTTCCACCATTCATAAGAGTTGTACCTAAAATAGTAAGACATAAATTGAAGCATATATCAAAGATAGAAGAGGGCAAACTTAATCAACTTCCTCCATCTTGCTGCCCTCAGCATCAGCATCAGCCTCTTCCAAAGCAGGCATATCAGCATCAGCCTCAGCCGCATCCTCATCAATGCTCAGGCCGAGTTTCAACATCCTGTGGATTCTGTTACCGAAGGTGTTGGGCTCATCAAGGCTAAATCCAGAAGTGAGCAGTGCAGTCTCGAACAGCAACAGTACCAAGTCCTTAACAGACTTGTCATTCTTGTCAGCATCAGCTCTCTTCCTAAGCTCCTCCATGATAGAGTTCTCTGGGTTGATCTCCATAGTCTTCTTGCTGGACATGTAACCAGCCATGCTAGAATCCCTCAAAGCCTGGGCCTTCATGATTCTCTCCATGTTGGCCGTCCAGCCATACTCCCCAGTAACCAAACAGCAGGGAGAGTCAACCACACGGTCAGACACAACAACCTTCTCAACCTTGTCACCCAACACATCCTTGATCACCTTGCAGAGTCCCTCAAACTTTTCCTTTAGAGACTCTTGCTTCTTCTTCTCATCTTCAGTCTCGTCCAGTTTAAGACCTTCCTTGGTTGCAGACACAAGCTTCTTGCCCTCAAATTCCTTCAACTGACCAACTGCATACTCATCAATGGCATCAACCATGTAAAGAACCTCGTATCCCTTCTTCTTAAGCTTCTCAAGGAATGGAGAATTCTCTACAGCCTTCTTACTCTCACCGGTTATGTAGTAGATATCATTTTGCCCTTCCTTCATCCTGGTGACATAGTCCTTCAAGCTGGTCATTTCATCACCACTCTTGGTAGAGTGATATCGGAGAAGCTCAGCAAGCTTAGTCTTGTTCTGAGAGTCTTCGTGAATACCGAGTTTAAGGTTCTTAGAGAATGACTCATAAAATTTGGTGTAGTCCTCCTTATTCTCAGCAATCTCCTGGAAGAGCTCAATGCACTTCTTCACCAGATTCTTGCGGATAACCTTGAGAATTTTGTTCTGCTGCAACATTTCTCTTGAGATATTCAGAGGAAGGTCCTCAGAATCTACAATACCCTTCACAAATCCCAAGTACTCTGGGATGATCTCCTCGCAGTTATCCATGATGAAGACTCGGCGAACATAAAGCTTGATGTTGTTGGGCTTCTTCCTTGTATCAAAGAGGTCAAAAGGTGCTCTTTTGGGTACAAAGAGAACGGCCTTGAACTCTAGCTGCCCCTCCACTGAAAAGTGCTTCACATTCAAATGCTCCTCCCAGTCATTGGTGAGACTCTTGTAGAATGCAGCGTACTCTTCCTTGGTGATCTCCTCTGGCTTCCTCATCCAAATGGGTTTCTGCTTGTTCATTAATGACCATTCATGAGAGACTTCCTTGATCTTCTTCTTTTTTTTCTCTTCTTTCTCCTTCTCTTCATCGACCTCCTCAACTTTGCCTTCCTCGTCCTTCTTCTCTTCCTCATCCTCATCATCAGAAATTTCCTTTTCGGTGGTTTTCTCAATCCAGAGAGAAATAGGATAGCTAATGAACTCAGAATGCTTCTTGATCAGATCCTTGAGCCTGCGCTCCTCGACGTATTCAAGCTGGTCCTCCTTTAGGTAGAGAACAATCTTTGTTCCCCTGCCAAGAGGTTCACCGGAGTCTCTGGTCACAGTGAAGGATCCACCAGCTTGGGATTCCCAGATATATTGTTCATCATCATTGTGCTTTGTTGTAACAATGACTTTCTCTGCAACCAAGTATGCAGAGTAGAAACCAACACCAAACTGCCCAATCATGCTTACATCAGCCCCAGCTGCAAGAGCCTCCATAAACTCCTTGGTACCAGATCTAGCGATAGTACCGAGGTTGTTCACCAAATCTGGAAAATAGATGAATATATTACCAGTATGCACAATAATAGAAATAATTTTAAGAAAGTCCAACAACTAGCTACACTCACCAGCCTTGGTCATTCCAATTCCACTGTCAATGATGGTAAGTGTGTTGTTGGTTTTATCTGGAATAATGTGGATGAAGAGTTCTGGCTGAGCATCGAGCTTGCTCTTGTCAGTCAGGCTCTCAAAACGAATCTTGTCCAAAGCCTGACATGGAATTTCAATATACAGTTTCATCAGTAACTCAGCTATCTCCAAACAGGCGTAAATATGTTTAGCTAAAACATTTAAGCCTAAAAAAATTAGGGTGCTCACTCCAGAATTAAACCAAAGATCAGTATCACAATAAATAGTAATGTACATAACCAACCTGAAGATCACTGGTCACAATATACATTTGTATATATACATATATATTCTACATATATATTTATACAGTACATGTTTAGGTACTTTAGCAATATGAAATCAAACAACTCCCAATGGACTGCACTAATTGCAACTACTAGCTCGCCCCATCATGTATAAACACTAAAGAAAGAGTCAAGCTACACACTCAGAAACATTACTACAGTAGTTCAATAAAAAATCTGGTTCAGCTTTCATTAATTGGTCAAGTCTCAAACTACTTGAATGATTCACATAGTGAAATCAAACATTGCCAATGCAATTCACTAAATGCAACCAATTGCTGGCCCCATAAATCATGAACAAACACTAATAAAGGAACCAAGCTTCCCAGAGTGCTAATTTTTTCAGTTAAAAACATTTATAGTTCAATTCAGAGAACCAAATTAGCTTTCAATAATTGGCCAGAACTCTAGCTACTAAATATATACTAACCCTCAATGTGAATAATCCTCCAAATAGTATATACAATGCAAATTACTGTTAATGGCAAGCTGGTCAAAAGGCAAGTGATGTCATTTTATAACTAGTCAGCAAACAAATTCCAACTCAAGCAAAAAATGCAACTGATGATACAGTACACCTATTACTCAACTTACACACGTGAACAACTGTTCACGTCGTATTTCAGTTCATATCTAGCAGGCAAAATCAATCTACAAGGTCAACTTCTGCTGAATGAACCAACGTCTAACATAAGCAGAAGAAAAAGAACATACACAGCAAAGATCTGAGCAAATATTCAGCTCGTGTCACGGTCTATTCAGTCAATTCATAAAGTTAAACATGATACGCAGAAGCTTGAAGAGCAGAAAACATGGATCGGAACTGAGTGAAGTGTACGGGAAGACTTACATCGGAGGCGTTACTAACGAGTTCACGGAGAAAGATCTCCTTGTTGCTGTAGAAAGTATTGATGATGAGACTCAACAGCTGGTTGATCTCTGCTTGGAAAGCGAATGTCTCGGCGTCCGCCATTGCTGGTTTTGCAAGTCTTGTCTCTACGACGACGACTGAAGACGAGGTCGCGAATCTAGGGTTTTGAGAGAAAGAGATCAAAAGAGGCTGTTTACTCGTGTGCTGGGTAGCGTATTTATATACGGGGACGTCTAGGGTTTCTAGATCCTTCTATCGGGAAAAAAAATAAAATGGGGGGTTTACGAATCATGAGGTGTTTGTTTACAATTTGCTCCCTTGTTTTAATTGTGAGTATTGTTAGTGGGTCCTTTCTTAACTTCGTGATACTTTACTACCCCCTTCACGTTTCAATAAAGGTTTGCAAAAGGACACAACCATTGCTTCTCCTACAATTTTAGGGGATGCAAAGATTTCTTGCGTGAGTTAAAGGACAATGAGAGAGAGAGAGAGAGAGAGAGAGAGAGAGAGAGAGAGATTAATAGATTTTGATGGATGATTTTTAAATTTTTATAATGATTAAAATAAAAAGTAAAAAAATAAAAAAATATTTCAATTCTATTTGTTAAAAACACCCTTAAGAATAAAAGATGTTTCAATTCTATTTGTTAGAATAAATGTTGTTTTGATGTTGGTTGCTTATTTTATTATTTAAATTGTATTAACTTTGTTTTACAACTGATAATTTTTTATACTTGTGCATACATGTTAATATATATATTAATTATTAAAAAATTATATTTATTAAATAATTTTTCATTATTAATAGTAAAACAGATACATGCAATAAATAGTCATTGAAATTTAGAATAATAGAATTAAAATAACCTAAAAATCCAAAAATGACGACTATTTCGAAATAAATTTTGTTTGCTAAAAGATCATCTTTATTATGAAAAAAAAATGAATATCAAAATTTATGAGTTTTATTTTAACTTTTTATACTCACTAATATTAGCTGCCTAGCTGGTAACAAATAAATTATTGTTGCTTATCAAGAAAAAAAAGGAATTTTATTTATCTTTATATATGAGTTTTGCTTATCAATTTTCTCATTGGAATTTGTCTTTTCTGTTTTATCTCTCCCCTTTGCCTAGTCTTTAATTATTAAATCTGCCCCCAGGGCATATATCACAGTGGCAAAGGGGAAGATGGATAGGACTCAGCGCGGTAGTGTGCAGGGTTCGATTCCCCGCAAGGACTCGGAGCAGAGTCGGTGGGAGATTGCCGGGGTTGCAGTCTCAACCTTTTTTTTTTTAAATTATTAAATCTCTTTTTAGGTTAAGGAGTTGCTCGATGTGAAGTCCACTTGGTGGTGAGAGGAGGATTCTTTTGATGTTAGATGGCCGGCCCGATGCTGGGTCATCCTCATTGCTCGATGTGAATTTTATGTTTGGTTGCTGGTGTCATATTGTAATGGTGTGTAATGTAGAGGGGTGCTTTGTTTGTGATCCAACCGCAACCTAAGGCGATAGGTTTGGTTGCTAGTGTCTGGTAGGGTGTAATGTAATGGGGTTGCTAGTGTCTGGTGGTGTGTAATGTAATGGGGTGCTTTGGAGGTCATCCGACAGCAATCTAAGGCGATCGGTTGCAGAATGGAAATATCCTGCCACTCACTTTTTTGCGGGGGAGAAAGAAAATTGGAGGAAAGACCACCGTCCCCATTGGCTTATTCGTTTTTGTACTTTGAATCTAAATTTTTAATAAAGTAAAAAATATAAATTAAAAGAAGTGAGATCAATAAAGAAAAATAGTGATTAAGCAAAATATATATATATATACAGCAATATATATATTAACCAAACAGGGATCGGGATAGCTAAAAGTGACCAAGAAATTAACGTAAAGAAAGGCAAAGGAAAGAGGGGAAACTACATCTACACAGAGAAAAAGTAACTTCAATCCATTTTAAAAAACACTGTTCCCGAAAAACTTCACAAAAACCACCAAAATTCAACACAGCAGGGTTACAACTACCCAGAAACAAAAGAAACAAGTCCTTTTCGGTGCAAATGGGTGTGAGAGGGACGGGGGCTGCTGGCTATAATGATACTACTACTACTAATATCAGGACAAAAAGAACCGCAATATGGTTTAGTCAACCTCCTCCATCTTGCTCCCCTCTGCCTCAGCATCGTCCTCCAAAGCGGGCATATCAACATCGGCATCAGCAGCTTCCTCATCAATGCTCAAGCCAAGCTTCAACATGCGGTGGATCCTGTTGCCAAAGGTGTTGGGATCGTCAAGGCTGAATCCAGAGGTCAGTAAAGCAGTCTCAAACAGCAAGAGAACTAGGTCCTTGACTGACTTGTCATTTTTGTCTGCCTCGGCTCTCTTCCTCAGCTCTTCCATTATGGCATTCTCAGGGTTGATCTCCATTGTCTTCTTGCTGGACATGTAGCCAGCCATGCTTGAATCTCTCAAAGCCTGAGCCTTCATGATTCTTTCCATATTCGCAGTCCAACCATACTCGCCGGTCACCAGGCAACAGGGCGAATCCACCACACGATCAGACACAATCACCTTCTCCACTCTATCACCAAGAACATCCTTGATCACCTTGCACAGACCCTCGAATTTCTCCTTTAGAGATTCTTTCTTTTTCTTTTCATCCTCGCTCTCATCGAGCTTCAATCCTTCTTTGGTAGCAGAAACAAGCTTCTTTCCTTCATACTCCTTGAGCTGGCCAACCGCATACTCATCAATGGCATCCACCATGAAAATGACTTCATACCCCTTCTTCTTCAGCTTCTCAAGGAAGGGAGAGTTCTCAACAGCCTTCTTGCTTTCACCAGTTATGTAGTAGATATCATTTTGACCTTCCTTCATCCTGGTCACATAATCCTTCAAGCTGGTCATTTCATCACCACTCTTGGTAGAGTGGTATCGCAGCAAGTCAGCCAGCTTAGTTTTGTTCTGAGAATCCTCATGGATACCAAGCTTCAAATTTTTTGAGAAGGCCTCATAGAACTTGATGTAATCTTCCTTGTTCTCAGCAATCTCCTGGAAAAGCTCAATGCACTTCTTGACCAAATTCTTGCGGATGACCTTGAGAATTTTGTTCTGCTGCAACATTTCTCTAGAAATGTTAAGAGGAAGATCCTCAGAATCCACAATACCCTTGACAAAACTTAGGTACTCCGGGATGAGCTCTTCACAGTTGTCCATGATAAAGACACGGCGAACATAAAGCTTGATGTTGTTGGGCTTCTTCTTCGTATCAAAGAGGTCAAAGGGAGCTCTCTTAGGTACAAAAAGAACAGCCTTGAATTCCAACTGACCCTCAACAGAGAAGTGCTTTACAGCCAGGTGCTCCTCCCAGTCATTGGTCAGGCTTTTGTAAAAAGCAGCATACTCTTCCTTAGTGATCTCCTCCGGCTTCCTCATCCATATAGGCTTTTGCTTGTTCACCAATGACCATTCATGTGACACTTCCTTAATCTTCTTCTTTTTCTTCTCTTCCTTCTCCTTTTCTTCGTCTACCTCTTCCACTTTGCCTTCTTCGTCTTTCTTCTCTTCCTCGTCCTCATCATCAGAAATCTCCTTCTCTGTGGTCTTCTCAATCCAAAGGGAGATTGGGTAGCTAATAAATTCAGAGTGTTTCTTGATTAGGTCCTTGAGCCTGCGCTCCTCCAGGTACTCAAGCTGATCTTCCTTAAGGTGGAGGGTGATCTTTGTCCCCCTGCCAAGGTCCTCACCAGAAGTGTCCCTGGTCACAGTGAAAGACCCTCCTGCTTGAGACTCCCACACATACTGCTCATCATCATTGTGTTTTGTTGTCACAATGACCTTCTCAGCAACCAAGTACGCAGAGTAGAACCCAACACCAAACTGCCCAATCATACTCACATCAGCACCTGCAGCAATGGCTTCCATAAACTCCTTAGTGCCAGATCTGGCAATAGTACCAAGATTGTTCACCAGGTCTGTCAAAGCCCAAACACACAATTAGTTTCCAAGCTAAGCTAAAGTTTAACTTGAAACTATATGCTAAGCTACATACCAGCCTTTGTCATTCCAATTCCACTATCAATGATAGATAATGTGTTGTTGGTCTTGTCAGGAACAATATGGATGAACAGCTCAGGCTGGGCATCTAGCTTGCTCTTGTCAGTCAAGCTTTCAAAACGAATTTTGTCCAGAGCCTGCAAAATATTGTCACCAGAGTAGTACAATCAATATGAATCCAACAGGTGAACCAAGCAATTACCAAAAACTCTCAGCACCAGACTCCCAGAAAAGTGATTCAGAAACAACAGATTGATGCACGTCAATAATTACATGGCCAACAAGATCAAGTGAGAAACATAGAGCACAAATAATCACATCCAGGTACAGTATACTATGAATACTACAGAAAAGAAGTATAAACCCAATCTTTGTTTGTCAAAAACAAGCTCACTTTAAAACATACAATTCTAAATTTCATATGATTTCACATGTTCCACTTGTTTAGCAAATCGGATGGCCTGTCTATATCATAGAAACAAATTCACAGTCTAACTTTACTGCTATTTGGAGAATTGAACTTCGTTTGAAAATATGCCCCATCACATGCAAATTGTACAGGACAAAAGCAGTAGCAGCAGATTCTCTATTCATTTTGCACATGTTACTAATTTCCAAGTGATATAACTAACCTGACACACACAAACACACACAGATACAACGATGGCTTGCCTAAGAGTTAGATCACATATAACTGACCAATAAGGAAATATTGAGCAACTTTTGAAAAATATGAATCCTCAGTTGCTAAAAAATTTCAATCAAAGGAAATCTCAAAGTAAATTTCAACCTGTATAATATATCATTAAGTTCTAACTCTTCAGGACCTACATTCCCTACACGTCTACAGCCAAAAGGCCTAATTTAGCTTATTCTAAATTTAATATGCAGGCAAATCAAATTAGGTCCGGAGAAAAGGAAAACTGATTTGTACTACCAAGACGAACAAACAGATAGTTAAATATACCAGATAATTAAAATATGCGATTAACTTCTAAGGATTATTCATATCACAAAATTGCCTACCCTAACTGTATACCCAATTTCATCAACATTCATTATACATCGCGCAGCATTGCCCATTAAACGTATAAAAAGCCTACCTAGAGAAACATGTAACAAATACAACACATGATTCACAAAAAAGGACAACCAACGTGATCAGCACCAGCAACGAAACAGATCAAACATTAAAAATAATAAAACAACGACGAATGCCGGAAAAATAAGCGCGAGAAACTTACATCGGACGAATTACTGATGAGCTCGCGAAGGAAAATCTCCTTGTTGCTGTAAAAGGTATTGATGATCAGACTCAAAAGCTGATTGATCTCTGCCTGAAACGCGAATGTCTCTGTTTCCGCCATTGCCGTTTGACGCTGCTTCAAGAATCTGATTTCTTCTCTTTCACAAAGATCGAACGCCGATTGGAAGGCTAGGGTTTAGAAATTATGAGCGGAGGGTAGTGCGTGAGAAGGGGGAATGCGTGAGAGTATTTATATGAGTGAGGGTTCTGGATCCTTCTATTGGGGGGTGGGACTGTGGGAGGATTATCTTTTTTGGTTGCTTTGAATTGGCCCTCGGGAACATTCTAGACCCAACGAGACTTCCCGCTATATTTGGCTCCGCATCGTATACGATTTAACATGGTGACGTCATTTTTCTACTTACTAGTGGCATTGGGCAAGCGGGCTAGCACTCTTTTGGCAATCGTGTCTGTAAATTAAGTTTATATATTTAGTCTTAGAAGCTCATTTAAAGCTTCAAAAAAATCTTTTCAATATATAAATTTTGAGTTAACTCAGTGATCGATCTATATAAATTGAATTTGTATAAATTATTTTATATCATAATAGGATTATTAAATTTTTTTATATGCTTAATTTTAAATGATAATTAAATGTTTTGTATAATCATTATTTTATTTTTTTACAAATATTTTGATGAAATATTTTTGGAAAATATAAGAATATGTCAAAATATTATCCTATTTCGATACTAATAATAAATAAATACTATTTTATCTATTAATGTAAATTTGCTAATAATATTTTAAAAATATGTATAATTATTACTTTTTAACGGCTATTTTGACTAAAATATATGAATATGTTAAAATAGTACCTATTTTCTAATAATAACAAAACTTAAATTATATTATAAAAATGATTATTCATAAAAATATAAAATATGAGATACGTAAATAATAAAATTTAATCTAATTTCAAACTAATAATATTTGTAAAAATTAATTAATTTTAAAATAAAGATAAAAAATAAAACTAATCTAGCCAATTAAAAAATAAAATTAATTTAGCACATTTCCTAGTTAAACAAAATAAATCAAATAAATTTTGTCAGTTGATAATTTGAATTTTTAGAAGGTAATATATTTTTTATTTAAACTTTTGCTTCTTTTTTTATGGGGTCCATTTAATGGGGCTCTAAACTTATCTCTAAATTTAGGGCAAGATTGGCTCTAAACCTTAAATTTTGAGACTCCTTTATTTTACCACTGTAGAGGGATTTTTAGATATAAATCTCTAAATTTAGGAATTTTACAACTTTAGGGACACCATTTAGGATGCCCTAAAAGGGCGTCCCAAAACTCGCTTGTTTAATTTTGCAATTTTTGTCATTTATGGCCCAATTTTAGTTCCTTTTCATCTTAATTGATAAATTATAAACATACTAAGGTCTGATCACAAATACGATATATGGTAATATTGAGTGATATGATGTTGTTTACAATATGAATATGAGATGACATGGGTGATATGAGTTTATAAAGTACAAAACTAAATTGTCCCCATGATGTGAAAGATTTGAATGTGATGTGAGGAGAGAGAATGAGATGTGAAAGGTTTGAATGTGAGAAGAGAATTGAGGAGAGAGAGAATATGCTGATTTTGAATTGAATTGTGATAGTGTATATGTATAGGGGTAATATATAGAAAGTGTTTCATATTGATATATGATATTTGATGATGGAATTAGCTAATATCCCCACTACTTGTAGGAGGTTAGTAATGTCCCCATATTTACTTTTTCAAAATGCTCTTACTTTTTAATTTTTAATATTTATTTGAAGGGGTAAAAATATCAAAATCGTGTATAAAAAAATGTGCTTGGTAATTAATTATCATCTCAATCATTGTCGTAATCAATGTTTCAGTCATTGCATATGTATTTTTCACATGCATTAAATACAAGCATATTTTTCTATACACAGTTTTGATATTTTTACTCCTCCAAATAAATATTAGAAATTAAAAAGTGAGGGCATTTTGGAAAAAATAAAAGTGTGGATATTAGTTAATCCCTTTGATGATATTTGAGTGTGATATTGAAAATATATGTAAGATGTAAGATTTAGTGATATTCAAATGTAAAGATATATAAGACACGTGATCTGACCATAAGAAAAATAAAAATGTGTGTAGTTTTTGGATTGAATCGTTTAAAATGCAAATTTTTCTATAAGACTTTCTTATACTATTTCATAACATTTATTATTTGTGATCCAATTAAAAAATGAGTTAAATGCTGCTAAAATCTTTTGGGTAAAAGTAGAGGAAACCCCCCATGCTTATCGGGTTTTGGGGATGAGCCCCATATATTTTTTTTTGCGAGGGATGGCCTCCCTGACGTTAACTTCGTTAATATCCATCCATTGTAAAAGATCAAAATAAAAGAAAATTTGTGGGATGAAATTAAAACACATTAATAAGACTATTATACCCTTTTTAACAAGAAAAAATATATTTATACCCTTTAATAAAAATATTATAACAGAAAAGGATAAAATAGAAAAAAAAAAAAAAAAAAAAAAACCACCCCCACCTACCTCCCCTCCCCTAACCCTTTCTTCATAGCGTCGCACCTTTGCATCCATCTTCTTCGCTGCAAATTAAACCTAGATCCGTTTGGAGTTGGGGTTGGGGTTGGGGTTCTTGAGGGACAGTGGTGGTGGTTATGAGAGAGAGAGAGAGAGAGAGAGAGAGAGAGAGAGAGAGAGAGAGAGAAAAAAATTTCAGACAACAAAAATTATTAACTTCTTTCTTTGAGAACTGCATTTGCTCTATTGTATAATATTCACGAGGACGAAAGAAAGACCGGAGCGTGAAGCGGAGATCGGGATAAGATCCATGTGTTCTACTTCTTTCTTCAAGTCTGTGTTTAGTCAGCAAGAATAGTAGGCATCTTAGTGCAAATGGCAGGAGGGGGCTAGCTTTATGGTGGAGGGCGAAGGCAGCAGCTTCAGTCGCAGAATAACATCATCAGTTTTGAATACCTGCATCGTGGCTGCATCCAGTGGGCTCATATTCGGCGACGACAATGGAAGAATCCCAGATCTGATGTCTTTTCAGCAATTGATGACCTTGTAAATCTCAGATCTCCTCTTCCTTCATCCCAGCAATGGATGACCTTGTAAATCTCAAATCTCCTCTTTCGATTTGATTTGTTTGGCAAAAATTCAATTGGCTTCTTTCCTTTATACTCTACGTCGGGAAGGTGTAAGGAGACATGCCATAGCCATCGGTGTGCATCAAACACACGGCGGAAAAGGTTTCAGTCTTCCATAGCACTCAGCCGTATGGGTTTTAGGGTTTGCGAAATTGAGGAAGGAGAATTCTAGATGATGGGGATAACATGATAATATGATTTGTGAGGAATAAATTGATTTTGGTATATGCTTTGCCTTCAAACTCATCTTTGGATCTGGATTAAAAATTTGATTTGGGTTTTTTGATGTTTGATTTCTTGGTTTTTTGATTTTGGATTTGTGTGTTTTATTTTATGGGATTGTTAATTTATGTGATTTTTGATTTTTGGGTTTTTGCTGAATTATTGGGTTTTTGTGAGAAATTGAATTTTGGGTGTTTGGGTTTGTGGTCGAAGTTTATCACTGAACAAAAGGAAGATGAAAGAATTAGATCTGCAGAGGAAGAAGAAGAATGGAAAATTGCAGAAACGGGGAGGGGGAGGACTCAGCCCCTTAACCGTTTTTTTTAGGGGAGGGGGGTAAATTGGTCTTTACAAACAAAACCGTTAGAAAATATGGATGGACACTAACAGAATTTAAGTCAGGGAGGCAAAGCCTCGCAAAAAAAATATATGAGGCTCATCCCCCAAACACGAAAACCATAGGGGGGTCCCCCACTTTAACCCAAAT
Organism: Lobelia cardinalis; assembly: GCA_028566635.1. NCBI lineage: Eukaryota > Viridiplantae > Streptophyta > Magnoliopsida > Asterales > Campanulaceae > Lobelia > Lobelia cardinalis. The sequence continues at coordinate 8,321,051 of JAOWAN010000014.1, forward strand.
CTTTTTATAGCTCGATCCATGTTGAAGTTTGTATTTCATATTTAATTAGAATGTTGATTACATATATCGTTTAGGGGCATCAACTTTTTCTTAATAATAGGATTTTCTATTCTTGCTACTTTAAAGCGTGTGTTTAACGGAGCATTTTCGAGGTTATGAGTTGTTAACAAACAACAACAGCAACATCAAGCTTTAAAAGTCTGCTAATGACTTGAAAGCTTAATGGTTGAATGCTTAGAGAAACATAACATTATCGTTAGACGAAACCGTGTTGATGGACATAATTTTCCTGTTGAACAGAAACTTGTTGTTGGGCAAAACCTTGCTACTAATCTTGCTGATGAATGTTTCCACAATGAAACTTTAACGATAAAACTCTTTTTGATCTCTGATCTATCGACCTTTTGTATAAGTAGTTCCTACTTATTTTTTATTGTTGATTGTATGTACGTAGTATAAAACGTAATCGAATTTGGTCCATAAATTCAAATTGAAAAAGTTGAACAACATACGTAGCAGTTTGTTTCATATGTGCCGCGGAATTGACATTGATGTGGCTTAGAATTTTGGGAAAAATTAGAGAAATAACATTCTTACCCTTTTGTCATGGTAAAGGACATTAATGCCCTCATTTTTTTTGTCCACTTAACTTCTCAGTTTGATTCTCGCTACTTTGTTCTTCCCTAATTCCTTTGAGCGCAATCAATTGTGTGTTAGAGTACAAGGATCAAATCACAAAGCATCATCGAATTTAGCAGTTTTTCCTCCTCAAATCTAGTATCTCTGTATGTAACAATCGGACGAAAGGGTGTTTTCTTTCACAAATCCCAAAGCACAATCGAAGTTAGGGTTTCTGCGATTGAGGCTTTCTTCTTTCAAGTAACTACACTAAATCCCTTAATGTATGTTATTTTTCACGTGAATGATTGCAATTTATTGAAAATATTGTGTTTAAATAGTCATTGATTATATGTTTTATCATCTTTCTTAAACAGTATGAATAGTGGTGCAAAGTCTTATTAATTCCAGCCTTCTTCTGTCACGTCTGATGAAATTATTAGACATCACCCTTGAAAGTTTATAGATTATCAAAAAAGTAGTTATGTAAGTGGTGAAATTACTAGACTGACAATATAACGAAATCTAGCGATGAAAATTGATTAATTTAGCGTCGAATTTCGACACTAATTTATTTGACTTCTTTGTGACCCGTGTTTGAAATTTAGCGACGGAACCTTCCACATCAACGTCAGTTTCCGTCGTTGTGATGACTTTTCGTCGCAAATTTTTTTATAGCTATTTGCTAATTTTGTAGTAGTGAGACAATATGTGATAAATATTAAATAATGCATAAATTGACATGAACGTTTGGTATCCCATAAAGTTACAAATGCATTGGATACTTTATGTGCTGCTGTGTTAGGTCCTGTACTTATCCTTCTTTTGATATGTTAGGAAAAGCAATAGTACTTAACTAAAATAAAGAAAAGTATAGGTTGCGTTTGGACGAGTGATTTATTGATTTGGTTTTTGGGATTTTAATATGATTATAGTAAAAAGTAAGAGAGGGATAGAGAGAGAAAAAGTGTGAGACCAATGAGAGAGAAAAATCAAAAATCAGAAATCATGGGTGAAAATCACCCAGGAGAACACAACCTATATCATTTAATGAATAGAATTTTTTTTTAAAGCAAACTTACAGGCTATTTTTGACTTTTTTTTTGCACTTGCGGCTGAATTTTCTATGTTAGGCTTCAATGGACATTTCTTTGTATTTCATGATGATTTCAAAAATATCATGATTGTTATACTACGTAAAATTCACTACAAACTCAACACTAGAAGTAGAATAATACATATACATCTAGATATCCTAAATCTACTATTGCATCACAAAGTTCTTTTAATTCAATATAATCAACATCAATCTTCTTCAGTCTAGTAATTTCATCCCCAACATAACTACTTTTCTAATCATCTATAAACTTTCAAAGGTGATGTATAATAATTTAATCAAATGACACAGAATAAGGCTAAAATTAGCAAGACTTTGCATCACTATTCATAATATTTAAGAAAGATGATAAAGCATATAATCAATAACTGTTTAAACACGACATTTTCATTAATTGTTGCAATCATGCTTGTAAAAAATAACATACTTTAAGGAATTTAGTGTAGGGGTGCAATGGTTCGGTTTGGGGTATAAACCGCAAGCTGAACCGTACCCTATTGGTGTGGAGAATTTTAAACCTAAATCGAACCGTCAAACTAAAAAACCGAATCGAACCGAACCGATAAACCGCGGTTCGATTTAGAAATTTTTACAAATAACTAAAATATAACATAAGATTTATAACAAAAAATTAAAAACAAACACTATATTTAACACTAGTAGCCTATGATTATAATAAAAATTGAAATATAACTCAATTATATTATTTGTTTACATAATAGTTAGCACAATATAACTTTAAAATAATAAAATTTATAAGTTCATCATAATAGAATTAAATTTAAGTTAACATATAATTATTATTCTATTATATATATAATTTAAAGGAGTATATATAAATATAATATTAAAATATGAGGGGTTTATATAAAAATATACATATATATTAGAAATCGATTTGGTTTGATTTGAGTTGTTGAAACCGCAAATCGAACCGAACCATGCGGTTTGATATTTTTTCGAACCATAACCGAACCGTTGTCAGCCGAAACCAAACCAAACCAAACTCGTCGGTTTGATTTGATTCGGTTCGGGCGTCGGTTTGGACGGTTTGGACTTACACCCCTAATTTAGTGTACTTACTTGAAAGAAGAAAGCTTTAATTGTAGAAACCTAATTTCGATCGTGTTGTGGAGATTTGTGAAAGAAAAAAACCTTTCGTCCGATTGTTACATGCAGAGATACTAGAATTGAGAAGGAAAACCCCTAAATTCGACGATGCTTTGGAATTTGATTCTTGTACTCTAACACACAATCTATTGCCCTCAAAGGAATTGGGGAAGAACAGAGTAGCGAAAATCGAACTGAGAAGTTAAGTGGACAGCAGAATGAGGGCATTAATGTCCTTTATCATGATAAAAGGGTAAGAATGTTATTTCTCTAATTTTTCCAAAATTCTGTCAAATAAGTGTCAACTAAGTGTCACGTATGTTGTTCAACTCTTTTAATTTGAATTTAGGGACCAAATTCAGTTACATTCTATACTAAATGCATGCAATCAACAATAAAAAATAAGTAGGGAATACTTATACAAAAGGTTGAAAGGTCAGAGATTATAAAAAGCTTTTTTCCAAACTTTAACAGAACTGTAAGAAATTGTCGAGCCTTGCTTATAGCAATTTAAAAATTATATATATATCGCCCCTCCTTCAATGTGTTTGAGATTATTCGTGAGTTTCTCACTGAATACAACGATAAGTGATCAATTGAAGTGCATCAGTTGTCACAAAATGAACCAAACAATTACCAATATGATGAACACACACTAAGAGAATGAAGATCAGAGAAGTTACGATTTTTGAAAATTTTCTATGTACCCAAATGAAATAGTAAAACGAATTTATATATGGAGGAAAACATTCTGCATTAATAAAGGAATTCAATATGCCGAGCCACGATTGGCCTTAAATTTGCAACCTTTCACGCATATGTACGAGGCATACTACTACTAAATTAAAATTTCACACTCTTTGAAAACGACTATAATTTATGAAACATTATTTTTTTGCTCTTTCATCAATGTGGGATAACCTATTTTTTTTTATTCTTTCAAACTCACTAAAGACCATTTAAAAACATGGCCGTTCCTGAGAATGTTTAGGCCCTCTGTCAAATTATCAAATTAAGCGTTTTATTAAAAAAAAAAACGACTATTAAATTAAACTGTTAATATCAATTTAAATTTTAATATTTTTTAATTAAAATTGTTATCTAAATTGCACATAATTTAAAAAAAGTAGTTAAATTATGTTAGATAAAAAGAGAATTAGTGGTAAGTCCAATTTTTTTCTTGATTAAACTATTTTGTATGTCAAAAAAAAATGATTACAATAACAAAATATTAACTTCCAATTATTTGAAACTAATGTTTGCCCGTACCCTCGAACACGAAATTAAAAATAAATAATAGTTGTTTAAAATTAAAATAAAAAAGCTATAATTAAATTTAAAAGTGTAAAATATTTAAATAAATGTAGATAAATAAATAGAGAGAGAGAGAGTAGTGGTGTGTAAGAGAAAGAAAAAATAGGGTGTGTTGGTGGGTAATAGGGAGAGAATAATAAGAAAGATGATTGTGTTTTTTTTTGGTAAATTAAAAAAGTTATTATTCATTGAATCAAGATCAATAGATAGTACACAACTTGAATATATACTACAGACTGGTTCCAAAAATAAATACTTATATCGAAACTTACCAAAATAGAATAGTAGACATTTATTTGGGAAAAAGTAAATTTATTTTGAATTAATTTGTTAACTTATTACATATTTGTTCAATTACGTAACTAATTAAATAAATTTAGGCTAAATAATCAAATTCAATAATATAAATTGAGCCCCCAAAAATTTAGAGGCCCTGTACGATCGGACTTCCGACACTCTCTGGAATGGGCCTGTTGAAAAAACACATTTCTCATTCACTTCGATGCAAATATTTCCAATATTATGATCACTTTCGAAGTTTGAGAACACACTAGTTTTTGCTTTTATATTTCAAAACTTATAAAATACCATTTGGTCATGATCAATTCAATCTTTCCTTTCTCATTTATGCGTTTCGTTCTAATTTTATTTTTACTATATATTTGGTCTAACGATTGTGAAACACTTCATGAATAATATTTTTTTCCCAAAAAAGTTTATATGAACCCGATTTCGCCACTGCTTGTCTGATAAACTAACATAGACATAATAATATTATAGGAGTTTCGTGTTAACTTTTTTATCACCTTTTATTAAATAAAAATTTATTTGGCCAAATATCAAAATTAACCAATATAAAATAAATTTACTAAAAAGAAAATAAACTCAAAAAATTACAAATTAGACATTTCATTAAACCTATGAAAAATTAAGTTTAAATATAACTAATAAAATTTGATCCTCGGATTAAAGAAAACTAGAAAATTCTTAAACCAAAAGTCAATCGTTAGTCAATTAAGCTAAGAATTTTCTAATTTTATTTTTAAACTTGAGATTAAAATACTAGTTACATTTGAAATTAAGTTTTCATAAGTTTAATTTGTAATATTGAGTTCCTTTTTCCATTAATTAGTTTGTTTTATAATGAGTTCATTAAATTTGAATGTTTGATATTTGGTTGCATATAATTAATTATTTAAGAAAGGAGGATATAATACTAATAAAGTTAACACAAAAGCCCCTTTAATGTTATATCCACATTAGTTTTTACGTTTTTTTTGTTTGGCGGCTACGTCTACATTAGTTAACATATTAGTAGGGGTAAAATCGAGCTTATATTAACTTTTTTTTGAAAAAAAAAAAAAAGACATGGATTGGTTGACAAGCTCCCTCGAAAGCTCAGCTAAGGGGTAGCGGTCTAGCTCAGGATATAGGGCTTAGATTTGGGTTGGTTGGCAAGCTCCCCCGGAAGGGTGGATTTGCATATAGACAAATGGAACAGGGGGTAATGATCAGGGGTTTACAGCATGGGGGGCGGTTTACGGAACCATGAAGGGTTTTGAATTGGAGGTGTCGAAGAACGAGGGAGAGATGAGGGGATCTTGCGTTCGGAGCTTAGAGGGGTTTAGTGGGTTTGACGGAAGCATGGTGATAGCTCTAAAATATGCATATATTTTAGCCCTTTATTATGTTTATTTTCTATATTTATTTCGAGATAATGCCTTG
>JAOWAN010000014.1:8347155-8373332 GCA_028566635.1 Lobelia cardinalis
GCTCGAGCACGGACATTAAGTAGTATTAAAAATTTCGAAAATGCCATCCGTGCCCTCGGGCACGGGCATTAACTAGTCTATCTATAATATACGGTACTAATTCAAACTTTATTATTTATTAATATCATATAAAATCAGTAAAATTGACTTTTAATCTCACTCCTTCAAATTTTATTCCTTTTATTTCTCAATTTAAAACTTTCTTTTAGTTTTTAATTCTCATTCCTCCAATTTTTCAATTCAAAACTTTTAAATATAAAACTTTTATACTTACAAGTTCTTATACATTTAATTAGCACATTTTATTTTATTTATAAATTTAATTATGACATTGAACTTTTATATTTTATTAGAATGTTTATTTGTAAGTTATTTTTTTATTCAAATGTCGTGCGAGGGCTGATCGAACACACACTAGTATATATGTATATATATAGGTAATTGCTTAAATGAAAACCTAAATATCGTAGAAATTGTAGGAACCAATCTCGACCGTTGAATTTACAAACACATTAGAAATTTTCGGTACTGTGTTCATGAATTCACGAATACATGTACAGTACCAAAAATTTCTACTGTGTCGACGGTTCCTATGATATTTAGGTTCCTATTGGAGCGCGCCCCTATATATATATCAAGCTATTAACATCAAGTTGGCACATAGGCCAGCCTTGCCACCACACCCCCTACCCCTATTCCCGATCCACATCGGATTCCCCTCCGCCAACACTCAACATTCACGCTAGCTATGACCACACTAATTAAGAAAGATAGTCACTTTTTAAAATATCCGATCTATATTGGCGAAAAGAGGGGAAGATGTCAGATTTATCCCGACGGAAGCAAGAGTAACAATACAATTTATAATGCTACAGCACCCGGTATAGTAAGTAAAATCATACGAAAAGAAAAGGGAGGATGCAAAGTAAGCATAACGGATGCATCGAATGGATGTCTAGTGGTTCATATTATCCCCCCGGGGTCAAAACTTCTTGTTTTCGTACATGTAAACTTAATCTTATAGCCCAGCTCTCCTCTCACCCAGATATTACCCACTGCAATCACTCAAACACTCAAACATGAGCACTGGCGGAAGGCTATGTCTATTGAATATGATGCACTGGTGCATAATCACTACTAGAAAACATGAGGATAGGGATTGCCACAATAGCGGCTGACAAGTCAGTCGCTATTTAGCCACTGACTTTGAATATAGCGACTGATTGTTAGTCGCTAAAGGTAGTCAGTCACTAAAAAAGCCAGTTAGAAATAGCGACTGACTTAGCGACTGAGTCAGTCGCTATTTTGTCCTATATAAACCCCAAATCGCACCTTCTTCCTCCAGTCGACGAACACAGTCAAAATTCCCAATTTTCCCCCAAAAATTTCCCCCCCAACTGCTGCCCTAATCGCCCCTTCACCCGACGATTTCTTCCAGCGACGTGTCCGGCCAGCTTCATTCAGGCGTCCTCGTCCTCTAACAGGTACATCCCTCGGTTTCTTTCTCTCTCTCTCTCTCTCTCACTCACTCACACACACTCATTGTTTTGAACACACACACACACACACACACACACACACACTCTCATTGTTTTGAACACACACACACACACAGTGGTATGAATGCGCACACCCAGATTATTGTGCATTGTTTTGTGATTTGCATATTATTGTTTATATTTGTTTAATTTTATGTGAATAAACATGAATTATCTGTGATTATTTATATTTTTTATATACTTTCTGTAATTTTCTGAAATAATGTTTGATAATTTTGAATTTTTTATATACTTTCTTTAATTTTCTGAAATAATAAAGCAATTTTTTTAGTAAACTGAAATGAAATAATTAATATAAGTGAAAATGAATTAATTAAATTAATTGAATAAGTAAACTAAATTTAATTAAATTAAACAAAATTTAATTTAAAAAGTAAAATCTATTAATAAAATTAATTTAAGAAACTGGAATTAATTATTAATAAGCTAAAATAATATAATTTTAAAAATAGAAATAAATTATAATTTGTAATATATATAAATAGTTTAGATAATAAACTTTGATTAATAATAATAATAAATAGTTTAGGATTAATAAACTTATTTAGGATTTGTTAATCGAATTAGGTTTTTGGATTGAATTAGAGTTTATGAAATTATTTTGGGTTTTAGGTTTTTGAATTCGATTAGGTTTTATAACTTAATTAGGGTTTATGAATTGAACAATGGTTTATGAAATAAATTAGGGTTAAAAAATTTAATTTGGGTTTATGAATTGAACATTAAATTGTGAAATCAATTAAGGTTAAACAATTGAATTAGGCTTTATAAATTAAGTGATGATTTAGGAAGTGATATAGCGTTTAGAAATAAATATTGGATTTAATGAACTAATATATAACTTTAAATTAAATATGTGATTTTTTGTTAGGTTTTTATGTGTGAGCGGTGCCTAGTACGTATGAACATAGGTGTAGCATGCCCTTTATTTGTTAGGAAATTGAGGACAGTGGCCCACGTTTGGCGTAGAGGTCCCCGGCGGTGCTGGCTCTATATGTATGGTTAAGCATGTACACCTCGTTGATATGTTTGTTAGGTTATTATTGCTATGCATGTGAATATACGATATAAATATTTTCTATTTTCTTTTGTGTTCGACAGTTTGAAATATTGGGGATCGGTCAATGTTTAGGGGAAGTGATGCAGTCCCAGTCTCAGTCGCAGCAGCAGGCGCCGCAGCAGCTCATGCCCCTATCGCCCACATATGCCCGATGATATCTTTCGCGATGACGTGTTCGATGATCGACATTTTAGTTAGTCAATTGTATTTTTATTTTGATTATAAATTTGTTGTATTTATTACATTTTTTGATAATTAATTAAATATTTTATTTTATTTACAAATTGCAATATTTATTTAAATTATATATTAATAATAAAAAAATTATTATTTATTATTTATTATTAATATTAATATCAATATCAATAAATAATAATAATATTTATTATAATATCAATATTATTTATTATTAATAATAAACAAATAAATATTAATTATTATTGAATATTAATTCATATATTAGCGATTGACTTAGTCGCTATTTATAGTGGCTATTAGCGACTGCCCTGACCAGTCAGTCGCTAATAGCGATCACGATCCTAATAGTGACCAGTGGGTAGCGACCGACTTTTAGCGACTGAATCAGTCGCTATTCTCTCTGTCAGTCGCTAAACATAAGAATAGCGACTGACTTGTCAGTGACTATTCTCCTATTCTGTGAATGGTATACTTGGGAATTGGTTCCCTCCTCTGAGGCCCCCAATCTGGTTGGGTGCAAGTGGATTTTTCGCATCAAACGACATCCAGATGGATCCATTGAGCGTTATAAAGCTCGACTTGTTACCATGGTTTTTCACCAACGCCCTGGCCTTGATTACTATGACACATTCAGCCCTGTAGTGAAGCCCGCTACTATTCGACTTATGTTAGATTTGAGGCCAGCTTAGTTAACAACAGTATTTTGCAGGGTACATTTCATGAGGATGTGTACATGTCTCAAGCCCCAGGTTTTATATATAGATAAGGATTTTCCTAATCATGTGTGCAACTATGGTCTCAAGGATCTAGGCTACTACAATACTTCCTTGGTATTGAAGTAGTTTCGCATCCTCGTGGCGTCCTGCCTTCTTAACGCAAATATATCACATATCTTCTTCATTGCAGTTAGATGATGGACTCCAAGTCTTTCCTTTGGCACTGCTCTCACATCTCCCATATAGTATCATACTATCATCGGCGGCCTCTACTTGACTTTAACACGTCCTGATATAGCCTTTGATGTGAACATTTTGTCTCAGTACATTGACCGTCCTATTACGGCTCACTGGCAGGCTGTCAATGCCTACTCTGTTACCTTAATTCGAGACACCTTGATCATGGCATCTTGATTCATCGGCAGTCGCCTTTGAGGCTTCATTCATTTTTTGATGCCGATTGGGCCGACAACCGTGATGATCATTACACTCTATCACTGGCTTTGTTACTTACTTGGGAGACACACCCATATCTTTGGAGTTTTCAGGAAACATCGCACAGTGTGGCTCGCTCCTCCATAGAGGCATAATACCGTTCGCTTGCAGCCACCTCTTTCGAGATCAGATGGCTATGTTCTTTACTCACCGAGATGGGCATCTCTATCCCACATTTTCCTGTCATATACTGTGGCAACGTTGGTGCCACTCATCTCTACTCCAACCCGGTGTTTCACTCCCGCATGAAACACATTGCTCTTGACTTCCATTTCATACGGGAACAGGTCAAGCCTGGCTCTCTTCGAGTTACTCATGTCTCTTCAGCTGACCAGCTTGTTGACACTCTCACCAAGGCCCTCCCTCGAGCTCAGTTCCATTTGTGTTGTGACAAGATTTGCATCACCTCCCTTTCCTCCATCTTGCGGGGGCGGTATAGACGGAAAATATCATGTGATTGATTCCATCAAACCATTGATTTGTGTGTAAATAAATGTAATTTTATATCATTATGCCTAGATCATGTAATTAAGCAGATTACCATAGATATATAGAGCTCCGATTGTAAATTATTTATAAACACATTGACTACTAATGAAATTACCAGTTCAGCTATACATTTCATATGTATACATATATTATAAGTGATCAGGTCCACAAATATCGTATAAACGTGCGAACTTGTTATATCTTAGTATATTTTTGTTGTATTTTTGTAATTAATTTATCGTATCTTAGTTACTTTGTTATAAACGAACATGTTGTATCTTAGTATATTTTTATTGTATTTTAGTTGATCTTCTTAAGATTTTTTTGTTGGATCTTTATTTTACAAATACATACAGATAACTAATATACAACAAAAATGTATTAAGATGCAACTGATTTTTACGTTTTATACGAAAAAAAGGGTTTTAGCGGAATAAGTCCCTATATATGTGTGTGTACGTGTGCGTGTGTGATCATGTTTGGCTTAAGATTATAAGAATGATCATCCATGCATGTGATGAGACCTCAATTTTAATAAAAAGTGGAGATTCATTCATTTTGACACGAAAGGGTAGCTAATTATATATTGAAAATATACAATTGGGGAGAAATATTGAACCCTAGCTTTGCTTTCGTCTTTTAATTAAGATATGAACCACCTTGAGTGCATGCTAGGTCAAGGATGAACAATTACTATGATAAAGCATTATACTTGAGTAAACAAAGTTGGTGCAACGAAACAAAGATGGCTTTTTTCCCATGAAAACCAGGAAAAACTTTATCCAGCCATCTTTTAATTACCAGAAAGAAACAATGAAACCACCAAAAAAGTGATGCCAAAGGAGGGACCATTTGAAGTTACCCATATCTTTCCTATCTCCTCATTCTTTAGCTGGTGTCTTTTGTCTCTTCTTTTAACGATCTTGCTCTTTGTCCTTTTTATTAACTATTTCTTTGAATTGATACTTTACTTTTAACTTGTTTCCTTTCACTTAGAACTGCACGTCTTCCTCCAAGTTCAAAAGCCGATCTACGTTGCCTTACGCCCCGAGTTCGAAACCTCAGGTCAAAAAATACATGTAAATTGTAGTACCCACATTTTGATTCAGAGAAATATGAAAATTTCGTATGAAGTTACTCATTTCACTTTTAGGTGTCTTGAAAGCGATATTTTTTCCTCACAACATGTCGTTATCATGAACATTTAAAATGAAACGGGAGGAAGGAGTATCAAATATATATATATGGGTATGTGGAAAAGGGCATGTCAAGTAGCCATCGGGCTGGCCTGGCCGTATCAGGCCAAATTGTACACGAGTTTATATTGTTGTACTAGCTAGGCTTAGTATGGATGGATGGATGAAGATGGGAGGCTCCCATCTAACCACAAATGAAGCTAGCTAGGCCAGCTTGGATGATTTCCATTAATTGGATGATTTCCATCCCTATCCATCTTTCCTTGATCAGAAAATTCACTTACAAAAATGTACACAAATCTTTCTTTTATCTATTTTTTTTAATAAATTGTATATAAAAAAAAATTCGTTGTACGTAATGTCGTTATTGGTTTAAATGAACAATTTTTTTTTTCTTACTGTAAAAATATTATGGCTAAATAATAATAATAATGATGATGTCAATGATAAAATTAAAATTAAAATTAAAATAAGCAGTGATATTAATAAAATGAGGCCAACTACTTGAAGATTAAGCCCCGTGAGATGGCACGAAGGCTCGGTTCTCTATTTTATTAACACAATCAGTCCGAAATCCGATCAAGAAAGACTATTAATGCTAATGTCTGAAAAAAATAATAAAAGGAAAAAAAAAAAAAAAAACTTTGTACCTACCTACCTTCCACTCAAGGCCAACCTTCTTTTGTTTAATTTGATACTTTTCTCCTCCTTATGTAAAGGTTGGATCAAAAAAATCGTAGTGAATTTCGGTGATATGATATGATATTTTATAATAATTAAAGTAAAAAAAATGTCAAAAATAGATAGAGAGAAACGGGCAAAACTCTTGAAAAATTATCATATATTATATTACTTTGGCTTCGGCCTTCGTGATACAAACCAAAATTTTATGTCATTTTCGAGACACTAAAAAAAAACACATAAAAATCCTTTACTACAGCAATGTCCAGCAGACAAGATGACCAGATTTCCAGGTTAATTTTTATTAAACAAGAAAAAAAAAAACCTGCGTTCTTAACGTACTAATTTTTCCTCCTCCAGTGTCGACATGTGCTCTTCCGTCAGATTCCACACCCTCTTCTCACTAACTCCCCTCTAATTCTTACATTAAACTAAACCAAATTAGATCTCAATCATTGCCATTAATTTAAACATTTCTTACTTCTTACATTACATACCACCCTCTCCATTCTTGTTCCTCAGAGAATATTAGTAATAACTCTTGAAAGAAAAAGGGAAAAAAAATTAAAAAAAAAACTCGAAATTCGAGTTAATTCTTTCCAAGCAAATAAACAATTCTTTTTTCTTACTGCAAAATCAGGTAAAACTCAAGTTTGATTTTGAGCTGAATGAGCCACAAATTACTCAAGCTGCATGCATGGGGGGTTGATTGGAAATCAAACTACTGGAATTCGACTTGGTTCTTCCCTTCAAACGATTTTTTGAACGAACTTACCAACCAATTAAATTCGAACAACCAGTACTCAGCTTTTAACAGTATTCTACATTTTCATATCAGAGAGATACGAAAATACTATTCATCTAGCTTCAAACGATCTATAAGGTCGCTTGTGAGGGACCGTCGACTAAAGTTGCGACGCTAAATGTGGGCCAAATGGTAATTGCATTGAATAGTAAAAGTGAATGAAAGGCAGGGGGATTTGCATGTTACTGACTTGCGAATGGGGTATTTGAGGTGTGAAATGAGAATGAATAGTTACCCATAACTAAACATGTGGCTGACTCATCCTTCTGAGTTGTGAATGGTGACCACTTAAGCAAATGGACCACATCTCAGTTTGGCTTATTAAAGCCTAACATGTTCTAACTTTTAATATTATAGTGTATAATAAGTAGTCATTAAGAAGAGAAAAAGACCCACTTTTGTAGACTATATATGTATGGACTATGGATGAACCTATCTTATGAAAAGCAAAAAAGAAAAGTGAATTACATTCACCTGTAGTAACAAAGGACTGGTAGAAACTGGAAACCAGATGAGAGCAAAAAATGGATAAACAGGACACAAACACATTCTCTTCAGATGGAAGAGAAAATGGTGAAACTTTGATCATGTGACCAATCCACTCATCAGGATGTCTGTTTTTGACAGTGACTTTCCAATGGAAAAAAACTATGGTACAAAACAATTTTTCATCTAGAAAGCAATGGTGACAAACACACACAGAGATACACACACATACATAACACTAAACCTGCACATTGAATGACAAGAGAAAAACAAAAGAACTTATAAAAGAACCCCATATGGATTGATTAATTTTTAATAATACCACCCATCTGCATCACCATCTCTGGAATTAACAACATACCAAATACAATAATTATAGAAAAATAAATAAATAAAAATGAAGGTGGTTCTTGGATCCAGATCTTCTGCTTTTCTCCTATAAACAAAACATGGGGTTCCCCCCTCAACAATCCCCAAAAAACACATCACCTTCTTCTTTGCTTTGCTCTCAGCAATGCCTGCACCTCTAAGGAACCCCCCCATTCTTTACTTGCTTCTATCAATAAACTCTTGTTTCTTCTTCTTCTTCTTCTCTTCTTGTTACTCCATTGATGTACATGGCCAAGCTCTTCTGACATGGAAGAACAGCTTAAATGGCTCCACAAGTGCACTCAACTCATGGAATTCTGCAGACCCAAATCCTTGCAAATGGTTTGGGATACACTGCAACTCAAATGGCGATGTAGTTGGGATAAACTTGAAATCAATAGATTTGCAAGGTCCGTTGCCTTCAAATTTTCAATCTCTCAAGTTCTTGAATGCTCTAATTATTTCATCAACCAATCTAACAGGGTCGATTCCCAAAGAGATAGGGGACTACCATGAGCTTACTCTTATTGACATTAGTGACAATTCCATCTCAGGCGAAATCCCTGTGGAGATTTGCAGCCTAACAAAGCTCCAAACTTTATCTCTCAATACTAATTTTCTTGAAGGTGCAATCCCTTTGGACATTGGAAATCTGACGAGTCTTCGGAATTTATGGCTCTTCGACAATCAGCTTGGTGGCGAAATCCCAAAGAGCATAGGGAAGTTGAGAAATCTTGAAAGTTTCCGAGCTGGAGGGAATCAAAATCTTAAAGGAGAGTTGCCTTGGGAGATTGGAAACTGCAGCAGCTTGGTCATGTTGGGCCTAGCTGAAACCAGCATTACCGGGAGCCTTCCTTCTTCGATTGGACTGCTTGAAAGGATTCAGACGATAGCAATTTATACGTCTCTCTTGTCGGGTCCAATCCCTGAAGAGATTGGAAACTGTAGTGAACTGCAGAATCTTTACTTGTACCAGAATTCAATATCTGGAGCAATACCGAGGCGAATAGGGGAACTTAAAAAGCTTCAGAGTCTGCTGTTGTGGCAAAACAGTTTGGTTGGCACAATCCCAATTGAGCTTGGTGGGTGCAGTGAACTTACCGTGGTTGATTTATCAGAGAATCTCTTGACGGGAAGCATACCAACAAGTTTTGGAGGGCTTTTAAAGCTTCAAGAACTGCAACTGAGTGTGAATCAGTTATCAGGTACCGTGCCTCCTGAAATTTCAAACTGTACAGCTCTGACTCATTTGGAAGTAGATAACAATAATATTTCGGGGGAAATTCCTGTTTCAATAGGTCAATTAAAAAGCATGACCCTGTTTTTCGCCTGGCAGAATAATCTAACAGGCCAAATTCCAGAGTCTTTATCCGAGTGTGAGAACCTTCAAGCTCTTGATCTTTCTTACAACCACCTATTTGGTCCCATTCCCAAACACATTTTTTCGCTACAAAATTTGACAAAACTGTTGGTACTTTCCAATGAGTTATCGGGCTTCATTCCCCCTGATATAGGAAACTGCACAAACTTGTATAGGTTCCGGGCGAATAGCAATAGGTTTGGGGGTACTATTCCATTGGAGATAGGAAATTTGAAAAGTCTGAATTTTCTTGACATGAGCAACAACAAGTTTGTTGGAGGGATTCCTCCCTCGATTTCCGGATGTGAAAACCTCGAGTTTCTTGATCTCCATTCTAACGGACTCACAGGTTCTTTCCCCAACACATTCCCCAGAAGCTTACAGTTTGTCGATATTTCTGACAATAGGCTTACGGGTTCGTTGACTCCTAGTGTTGGTTCATTGACTGAATTGACCAAACTCAATCTAGGGAGTAATCAACTTTCCGGGGGAATTCCAGGGGAAATTCTTTCTTGCAGTAAGTTACAATTATTGGATCTTGGAAATAATGGCTTCTCTGGTGAAATTCCTAAACAGTTGGGTCAAATTCCTTCGCTTGAAATCTCTCTTAATCTTAGTTGCAACCAGTTTACAGGAATGATCCCATCAGAGTTCTCAGGTCTTGGTAAATTAGCTAACCTTGATCTCTCCCGTAATAAACTCAATGGGAATCTTGGTATTCTCACGAACCTTCAGAACCTCGTCTCCCTCAACGTTTCATTCAATGACTTCTCCGGTGAATTGCCCAACACACCGTTCTTCCGGAACCTTCCCCTAGCTGATCTTGCCGGGAATCAAGCTCTATCCATCTCCGGCGGAGTTACAACTCCTGTGGACAAAATGGGGTCCCCCCGTGTCAGATCAACAGCTAAACTAGCCATGTCAATCCTTGTCAGCATTAGTGCAGTGCTCGTCCTACTTGCAATTTACTTGCTGGTAAGGACCCGTATGGCAAACCGTGAAATACAACGCGAAAGCTGGGAAATGACGTTTTACCAGAAAATGGACTTTTCCGTTGATGACATAGTTCGCAATCTGACGTCAGCAAATGTGATTGGCACGGGAAGCTCTGGAGTGGTATACAGGGTGATGACCCCAAACGGGGAAACACTAGCAGTGAAGAAGATGTGGTCATCAGAAGAGTCGGGGGCTTTTAGTTCTGAAATCAAGACACTAGGTTCGATCAGACACAAAAATATTGTTCGTCTGTTAGGCTGGGGTTCGAATCAGACAATGAAGCTTCTGTTCTATGATTACCTTCCAAATGGAAGCTTGAGTTCCCTCCTTCATGGAACTGGAAAGGGAGGAGCCGAGTGGGAGGCTAGGTATGACATCATCCTCGGAGTGGCTCATGCACTCGCGTACTTACACCATGACTGCGTACCTGCTATCTTGCATGGGGATGTTAAAGCTATGAACGTGCTATTGGGTGCTCGCATTGAACCTTACCTTGCAGATTTCGGGCTGGCTAGCCTAGTAAATAGCAACAGTGGTAGTGATCTTTCAAAGCAGAGTCAGAGACCTCAGCTGGCAGGTTCCTATGGATACATGGCTCCTGGTAATTTTCAGTTCAAACATTACTTCATTACTTACGGTAGATTTCACTATTTGTTTCTTTTTACTGAATTTTTTATGTTTAACTATATGCAGAACATGGTTCGATGCAAAGGATCACAGAGAAGAGTGATGTTTACAGCTTTGGAGTGGTACTTTTGGAGGTCTTGACAGGAAGGCATCCTCTGGACCCAACATTGCCAGGAGGTGCGCACTTGGTCCAGTGGGTTAGGGACCACCTGCACAATAAGCGCGAACCAGTTGACATTCTTGACCCCAAGCTCAGAGGAAGAGCTGATCCCCAGATGCATGAGATGCTCCAGACTCTAGCAGTGTCATTTCTGTGTGTCAGCCCACGTGCTGACGACCGTCCAATGATGAAGGATGTAGTGGCAATGCTAAAGGAGATTCGGCACCTAGATCCTATGAGGCCGGACCCTGCAGACTTGAAAGGGAGCTTGTCGGCTCTTCCTAAATCACCACCTCCCACCAGAGCCATGGTTTCACAATCACAAGGATCCTCCAACTGCTCTTTTGCATTCTCCGATGATTCAATCTAATCGACGGGGCATGAATTTTGTGTAGCAGTGAGTGTAATATTAGTTCATATATGGTTATTGTAGATTGTAATACTAATAAGTAATGTATTAACATAACAAGCTTTTTCTTCTCGGGGTAAAAAAAAAACGTGTTATTAACAGTTTGGTTTTAGTAACTTGTGAGGCAGTGAGGATTGTAAGAAAATGAGTGGGGGGTGAAAATTTCTTCATGTTTTCTGCCTGCCTGTACAGGTGAGAGAGGAGAGTATGAGATTTTCATATCTAGAGGGAAATAGATATGGCTGTCTTTATCATGGGGACCAGGTAGAGCTTAATAGTATAGCATGGCATGTAGAAGCTGGAACTGAAATCTGGATGTTATATAATTGGAATTTATTGCAGCCTCTTCAGATTCTCTCTCTCTCTCTCTCTCTCTCTCTCTCTCTCTCTCTAGACTCTACCCATTTCTTCTTTTTCCCCCCCTTTTTAACTTGATCGGTACAAAGACCCGAAAAACTAAGTACTGGAGTCAACTCGATCATAATGCACATGCAGATCGGGTTGAGCTCCAGCTTTGCTTGACCAAATCTATGGAAATCAGTCACTCCTCACTTTGTATTTTGTTAGCTAGAGTATATTTATTATTAACACATATTTATTGTGAAAATAAATTATTAGCTCCTAAATTGGGTTTCCATTTTCAATGTAAGTTTTACACATATATATGTTTTTATAAGTGCTTTATATCTATATGACTATATCCAAATATGGGGCATATAATAAAGTCTTAATCCTAATCACTTCACATTCATAATTTTTTAAATATTTTATTTTAGAATGATGATTTTATTTAAGGAAAATACTTGGTATACATCAAATTTGAACAGAAAAGCAACAGAATTGAATTGTCTTTTCTTTTTGGGACGAGTCATGCAATAAATGGAGTGATGAGGTGATTGCGCAAATTTCATGCCACATCAAGTCTGTATATTTTTCTGTCCAAAACTTGTCTGTATATTTTTCTGTCCAAAACTTGTCGTATATCTAGCACGACTCTTTATTTAATATTTAATTAATGTTCAGAGGTGTGGGAGAAAGTGGGTGGTAGTTTAATAATTACACTGGGGTAAGAGCATGGTGAGGTTTGAAGAACAAGCCCAAAACATAAAAAAGACTGGAAATGTAGATCAACAAGAAAATACGACATTTTAATTTGCCATGAATACACTAAAGTCAAAGTTTCAGTAAGATATATTGATGCCAACAACAGCACTAGGTGTGATTTGACTTTTTATTATGTAACACGTTAAACGTACATCCACACACCCTAGTTACCACGTTACGGTGCAATTCAGAAAAAACTAGGCACTTTCTTAGTATCCCTTAAAACCTATGTTAGCTTTAACCATTACAACATAAGAAGAGCAGATCAAGTTAAATGAAATTCAAACCTCTCGGAGTTAAAATGGGATCACCATCATCTCAACCTGGAATTTGCTAGATGAGCTGATGTGGTCTAGGGAGGATTCTGGGATTGTAACTTCTTTAACACAAAGCTGACAACACCCCAGTCAAAACCACGGTACTGAAGCCACCTAATGATTCTTGATTTCCGCTTCTCAATAGGAACATCTTGACCCCGAAGCCATTGTTTTGAGGCCTGGGACACCAGATGATCCATCGACAACTTTGACAATCCAAGTCCTGACACTCGATCGTCATCAGATTCTCCATCCTCGAAAACTAACTTTGTTGCCTTCTCTGCATCCCCTTTATTGACTCCCTTTTCTGACAGGGCCTGATACAACAGAAATGACGCCTTTAGTGGCAAATGTATTCTACTGTTATTTCTATAGTAGCAGGAGAAACCCATCTAATTCCTATGGTGTGCCATATATATAACGGTCTATACAGACAATCTACCCAACCATCTGGCCTCCAAGTCACAAGTTGACCAATATTTGAAATTATCCCTCATATCCAGGAATATATAGTCCAAGTGCTCACAGAATATCAACTGTTCACACGTAATATTTTTTATTTTTATGGCTTAGCTAAATATAAACATAAATCCAGAAGCAAACAGCTTACTTTCTTGATTCGTCTTGGACCCCAACTTGAAGAAGACCATCTAGATCGAGAGAATGTCTCCGCATACAACAAATCATTGATAAATCCTCTGCAATAAACTTGAAGTTACAATGCTGCCTAGGAGATAAAGAGGCATGCATATACACAGAAACTTTTAAATTACTTTGTTTAAGCTTACTTAACAAACTCCACGTACAAAAATGTGTATGTAGTATGTACAGCTTCCTTAAAATGTGAGGAAACTTGTGTGAACAGTGGTTCTCGAGAACATTATGCTAACAAAGTGAAGGAAAAGGAAACAATTAGAGAATTATTTCCCGGTATATGTAAATAATGTGAGTTAGGTTTTTGACCATACTTCATGTAGAAAAGGATTCTGGTAGCCGATCCCAGAAAAAGTTTTGGCGGTTACAAAAATTTTCCACATCATACAAAGTTCCAGACGCACATCAAATGCAGGAAGTAGCTATTTTCTTTTCCTCATTTTCCCATACTTGCAAATAAAAAAAAATAATTAAAAAAAAATACTCCCTTTGTTCCAAATCAAACCTCACTCGTGAATTAACACAAAATTTTGGTAGAGCATTTGACTTTATCAATGTGCAATTCAAAGAGTTTAGTTGTGGGTTCATGAATAACTTTTGGCCAAAATTCTTTCTTAAAACACAAAAAAGGGAAAGTTTCCAAAATGGATAGTTATCTTAGAACATCTCAAAAAGGAATAATGGACACTTATTTTAGAACAGGCGTAGTTGCTAGCAAAAGTATACAACAAATGTTAATAACTCATAGAGTAGTGTGGACAAGTGACAAGTGACTTTTAAAATACTGTCCTAAGAAAATGGTTGCAGAAACAACAACAAAATAAAAATACCTGCTTTGGAACTCTGCTATCACTGCATCGACAATGTCAAGGGGATACTTTTTACCCAGAAGCTTCTTTTTTAGCTGGACCCCTGTAAATGCTCTGCAAATAATGAAATATTGAAATCACACTTCACGTCAAAAACCTTGACCCAACTATGTACAGTAATCCACATGATCTTCTGCTTCAACCCTTGCAAATATCTGGTATGTGCTATTCAATTTTCAAGAGATGAAATCCATCCGAAAGATATCACATGCACCGTTCGTGTAGAAAACTTCTTTCCCAAGACATAGGAACAGCAACAAGTGCCAAGAAGGAGGTGAAAGCAAATTATATGTTTCAAACTGCAGTGGGTTTTTTGTGGTTAAAGAGTCCCAAAAGCAGATAAAAAGTGGAAATTTCCTTAAAAATTTGCTGCAAACAAACCTAAGTATAGAGAGAAATTATAAGCTTTTATTGAATGGAAACTACATTTCAAATAGCTTAATATTTTAATTCTCTTTACTGCCGAAAGAATTAAAGTCAAAAGAGCAAGAAAGCATAACCTGGTAGCAAGTAACTTAACTGCAATCTTCTCCACTTCCTGTCTAGTTTTACCGACTTCGTATTCTAGCTGCTCGTGGGCATCTTTAATCTGATGAAATTTGAGTTCCTCAACAGCCACCTTAGGTTCTTCCATGAATTCATTTTCAACTCCCTCTTTGCAATCATTATCCTCTCCAATCTCTAATATTTTTACAAATTGTCAGAGTTTTGATAAGGAAAATCATAGGCAGATATCAGTTCTTAACATCAGAAATTAGACAATAGAGAACAGTTAGATTGATTCAGCTGATATTTACCCGATCTAAATACAAACAGTGTATTTAGGCCTTTTCTTCTAGTACAAATTTTCGAAAACTAAATGTGCATACATGAGCTCTAAAAATTTAATGCTTCCCATTTGTTTTAAGAGAATGTTCTCAAATGGTGACCAGTTTTTAGTAATTTAAGAAGAGGGAAAAAGAAAAGAGCCCAAACGAAGACATAACATGAAACAGAAAAACCAAATTGACACTTCATGAATTCACCTGATTTTGCATTAAAGATCAGGGAATTGCAAGGCTCTCGCTGTCTGTTTCCATTTTGAAACCTGTCCTCTAAAACAAAGCCTCTACTTAAACTCTTCCCAGCATCAGAAAATTCAGCTATCGGCGCACTTGAGTCCGAAGATGTACACATTTCCTTATCTTCAGAGCCATGCAGCGGAGGGAGCCTCGAGCTTTGGTCCAAACATTTACGCCTCCCATCACCCTCAAAGCGGCTAGTTCTTGAGTTGATCCTTTTACTCTCATACCCCTCCATTGGTGGAGAAGAAGCTTGCAATTCATTTGTTTTAGAAGGTTTCTTAGGAATGTATCTAACCGGAAGTGACGACGAGCTGTTCGAGCAGCTTCTAATACTACTACTCCTTTTCACCCTGTATATCAAGTCTCCACACAAGAAATATCTCACAACCATGGCACATTTCGAACACATTAAAAGTTCAATTTCTAGGGCAAAAATCATGTTCCTTTCAAATTTAACAGAATCAAAAGAATAAAACTGCCAGCAGCAAAGCAATTTAATCCAGGGAAATACGCAGATGATTGGAAAGATATACTCCAACAGGGTATTAAGCAAACATTACTAACCAGGGTATGAAGAGAAATCGAGAGTGGAACTCGAATTTAGTTCCGAAAATGAGTTTCCCAGCGAAAATCACCATTTTCTTGCTTCACACTTTCATGGACCAACTACAAAGAAAGAAACCCTAAATGGCCGGTAAATTGGAGATTGCAAAAGGTTTTGGCGGAGCGTGCGCTTGGTGGCGCGTGCAGTGCCATAAATAATTAAAGGTTTATTTTTGACATTTTTTTTAGGCATTTATGATATATTAGGAGAGAAAATATCATTAAAAAAAATTAAGACTGAAATCGGCAGTCCCCCACCGACCCTGTCCTGAGTCAACGTGGAGGAAGTAATAGGAGCCAGAGTGAAGAGCTAACGAATAGGTCCAGAGCTCTTAACACTTAGGTCACTCCCGCTTGTAACAGAGTCAATTTCATCTTATGGAGAATCGAACCCTGCACATTACCGCGCTGAACGCTATTCGCCTTCCCTTTTGCCACTGTGATATATGCCCCGGGGGCGAAAAAAATATATCATTTTCAAAATCTAGTATAAGGAGACGATGTGGACCCCCTCCTAATAAATATTTGTACAAATTTAAAAAAAAAAACACACATAAATTTTGAAAAAAAAAAGGACAATGATAAGAAGAAGACATGTGAGGGAGACCTGGGAGGGGATGGGTGCTAGACTGCTAGGTAAGAGGAAGAGAGTGGTGGATGGGGGTCATTAGTGTCTGACTGGGGGTCATAGTGAGAGAGAGTTAGAGCTAGATCATAAGTCTCATTTGAAATAATATGAGAATACGGAGAATATTCGATCACATATCAAATATCACACCCAAATATTATACATATCACTATCTATCAAACCTTTCACATCACATTCTCTCTCCTCCTTTATTAATTCTCTCCTCACATTCAAACATTTCACATCACATTTAAATATTATAAATTACATTCAACCTTTCACATCGAAGGGTAAAATAGATATTTTAGCAAAAAAACCCATCTACTCCATCTCATATTTTGAACAGTGCCGTCTATCACCATCTATCACCATATTGGACTTGTGATCTACCCCTTAGAGAGAGCACACATACGCACACACAAATTCATCTTCTTCATTTTTGTCTCTTTTTTTCTTCTTTTTTTAATTTTACTTTTCACTTTTTTTTTAAATTTAAATTATTTTTATCACAATCATAATTTACTTTGCATATGTTAATATTTAGCATTTATCAATTATAATTTACATTTACAAATCTACATCAAGAAAAATTAATTGTTTATAATTTTTACGCCGTATTTTTAGACACGGGTATTTACTAGTACTTTAAATAAAAGGGAGGGAGTACTTCACTGCTAAAATTAGTACTCCCTCCATCTCTACTAAGTATTTTTTTTTAGGTATACATTTTTATATAAATTTTAAAGTACACTAAATTTTAAATTTTATCTAAATCTATTTGACAAGACCATTGTTTTTAAACTTTAGAAGTGTAAAAGGAATTCTTGTGATGTTTCATATAGTTTCCTAAACAAATATTTAATATTTTATTTAGTTTTTTTTCACTTTTAACTCCTAAGAGTTGGAGATATAAGCAAATTTAGTATTGTTTTTTTTTTATTTAAGTTGTTTTGTCTTTGTTTGTTTTTAATTATCAAGTCAATCTTTGTCTAGTTTATCAAATGAGAGTCTTTCTACTGTAATATTATTCAATATTCGATTCATTTCGTTTTAATTGTTCATATTAACGACATTGCGTCTAAAAAATATTGCTTTTAAAATAATTAAAACGAAACGAAAAGAGTAATATGTATTAATATCAAATTTGACATAGATTTGTTGGAGGAGCACAGTGAACAATGCAAGTCCTCATGAAAAATAATTTGGCAGAATTCGTTGAGAAATGGTTCTAAGTTTCAAGAGTTTACTTTCATCTAACTAATGGAAAATTCGAACGAAGGAAAGTTCAGTACAATATCCTACTTAATAAACAAAAAGAAAACTACCAGTCTCAGGAATTAATAAGTCAAAGGTCGCAGAAATGATCATCTCATTCGATCATCCAAGCGTAAAGAAAATGCCAAAACTCCGTGCAATCAATATCCTCTTTTTCATCGGCCGGCATGATCTCGTCGGTGCTGTATAAATGACCGTCTGGATCAACTTCCACGGCGCCTTGTGTGAAGATGAACACCCCCGGCCCTGAATCCGCGCCAAGGTACAACCAGTCATGCACGTCCCAGAATATTTGTACCGGTACACCGTCCACCAAGATCATCTCATTCCCTCTAAATCTCCAATGCAGGTTTATTAGTCGGACCATCGAAATTCCGTCCACCCCGATCCACATTTCGGGCTCATCACAATGAGCTGAGAAACAAGTCTCTATGACAATGTGATGTTCTCTTTTCCCTTTGCCTAACATGGTTCTTGCAGAAAAGCATCTGTTTCCAAACACATTCTCTTGCTTGTGCACTAATGGTGAATCTTCTAAACATGGCTTTGATCTTGTTCTCTTGTAAGCTTCTTGCTGTTGATCTCCCAGTAGTATAACCACCTCTTTGTCGGAGACCAATGCAACGTAGTAATCCGAACTAGGTTCCGGACTTGCTGTGGAGAATTTCGCAGACCTCAAGTCCCAGAAGATATCTACGCGTTTTTCGTGCTCAACTCTGAATGATTTTAAACCCTTTTTCCCCCAGAATTGCCAGGTCTTGATATCGATCTTGCAGGCGTAAGGATTCTCATCATCTGAAGGGTTTTCTATTGTGATTATAAGTGAATTGCTCATGAGGTTTTTCGACCATGTAATGGTTACATGCCGACACAAATCTGCAACTTTGGCTCTATAAACACAGGTCACAAAGTTCTCCAAATGTGTCGCAGCAGCCTCCTCGGTTGGATTCTCTACAAATTGTGATTGTGAACTGGAGTAAGATGATGAAGCTTCTAAAGGAAAATTAGACATTATCACCGCCTTGACCTTATATGCAAGGCGAATGACCTATTTGCGAACCGCAAGGAAAATTTTAACATCTCGACTAATTCGAAAAAGCAAGCTCTGGAAAGGGGGTTAGCCAACCAAGAAAAGAAGCCAATCGCTTCACGGAATCACATTTCAAAAAGAAAGGGATTCCACCTCATTCAACCAAAATCGCGCGCCACAAATTTGATCAGGTTTCATCGTCTGCTGATTGCCAGATGAATGTTCACAACAGAAGAGACGAAATGGCAAAAGAATGAGACCCCGAAGATGAAACTTCGGGCGTTAATTCTTCAATCACAAGATACTAGTAATTGGTTAAGAAGATCCAACAAAATGTTACGCAATTTCAGAGGAAAAGGAGATGCCAAGATTAACAATTTGCAGGCCAAGGGAAAAGATCTAGAATCAAGATTTTCACAATTTGGGAGAAATTTGATGACAGACGCGAGGGCCAGAGGTTTGGGGAATAGGCTGGCAATTTGGTTTCTAATCAGGAATTTGGACGGTTGGTTTTCCATTGTGGTGACATTTGTTGTCAATTAACTGCAGAAGGTAATGTTAAAACCACAATAAATAAACACTGTGCAAGAGATAGTATAGCTATATTTAGAAGTTCTTACAAAGTTATAACCAAAAAATGAGACGCCAAATTTCCATATGACCTGTTTGGATCTCCAAAATGGTTATCTTAGGTTTCACTTCATTAAACAAGGATAGCAGTAAATAAGCGAGATGTCCAAAACACCACCTCCATCTACACACGAAGTAAATAATGGTTGGGGGCCTGGGGCTATATATGATAACACCTTTACTCCAAATCTTATGCAACTCAGGACTCCCAAAATATTGACTGTACAGAAACTCAAACCAAAAGGGTTAAGAAAATAAATAAATAAATTCCTTCAAAATAAATAAATAAATAAATATTAAGAAGAAAAAAAAAACTTTACTCAAGGTAAAAGCATGATTTTTCCACGGGGAGTTGATCTGCTCCTCTTGAATTCAGGCATGGATGAGTTGTTCCCTTCCTTCACAGACTTAACTACACCATTTGAGGGCTTATTTTCTTGTTTACCAGCCATTAAGGATTGCAATGTCTGCACAGGTGGTTCTCTGCATGGAAAGTTAAAGTTACAGTATTTACTATATTCTGAAGTTTGATGCATCGTATGAAAAGCAGTATCCAAAATGCTAAAGTTTACAGACCTTGAATCAATATTCTGAGAATTCCTCGAGGGATTCCGCAGAAGCTTTTTCATTCTGAATGCATTATGCACTGGTGACGTAATAATTACATGCTCATTTTCCAGCTCTGAGAAATCACTCCTGTGAGCCTCTTCAATTGTTCGTCCAGCATCCACATCAGCAAGTAATTTCACTGAGAGATCAGACTTTGGAAGCTTAGCTGGCAGCTGATGCTTGGACTTAACCTTATTCGCAGGCTTGGTTTTCCTAATACCAGCATGTCTAACATTAAGTACTTGCTTAAACTGATCTTCTTCGTGGTCCACTTGAGCTTTCCTAGAGCCGACCCTCGGGAGGTTGTGTAATACATCAGATATATTATCCTGTGAACCTGAATAAACTCTCTTGCTGTTCTCACTTGAGGATATAGCTGCTGGTATAGTGGCAAGAGATCTATTAACATTAACTCTAGCTGGAAACTGTAGTTTGATGATTGGTGGATTGTCCGGTGTATCAGGCTTGACCCTACTTCTAATGTGGGCCCCTCTATCTGTTGACATTGACCTCCTAACAGGAGGGGATGGTGACCTTGGCTTGCCAGAGACTATTGATCCTTCTTCAGGTAGGAATGGCATTTTGGGAATGAAATCTTTGTCAGTAAACTTGGAGGGGAAATGGGACCTCCTTTGTTTACCAGACGAACAGCTCCTAACCTGAAATCCAATGTTGCACCAGACACAAAAGGAGATGAGCATTACATTACTTTTTGCATGTTGTTTTCAGTATTTGACAACCACATGGAAAGTATACACTTATGATTTAAACTCATATTTACCAAATGGTCACAGTTACAAGTTTTCATGAGAACAATTCCTCTATACATTCTGCTGAAATGGTCCTGCTTATTTGGGGATGTCCCAGGTAAAGAGTCTTATTAGAAAATATATGCTTATAATTTCTCTGAGTTCCTAAGTTAATCCTAGTCACACTTCACTTAAAATCAGGATTCAGGAGAGAAAAAAATTAACCCTAATACTAAAGGCATTTAATGGATATTAATCTAATCCATAAAATGCTTTGACTTTTAGATGTAGACTCTCAGAATGGGACGAAAGAGACTCTCAGAAGGGAGTACATGTTATGCTTCACACTGTAGGCAGATCATTTTCTTGGCACCAAACAGAATCTCTCAAGATGCTACTGAAATTAATTCTTACAAGGTAATCACTGGTTATACTTTTAAGTTTTGATTGCATTTATAACTTACCTCGTAGCTTCTGCTGTCATCAACAGGTGGGTGACTGGTTTCAGATCCCAAGCTGGCAGTAGGGTTA
This sequence comes from Lobelia cardinalis, assembly GCA_028566635.1. Lineage (NCBI taxonomy): Eukaryota > Viridiplantae > Streptophyta > Magnoliopsida > Asterales > Campanulaceae > Lobelia > Lobelia cardinalis. The sequence goes on from JAOWAN010000014.1 coordinate 8,368,825, forward strand.
TATCTTGGGATACGAAGAGGTGAGACTGTGCCTCGGACATTTACACTTCTCACTTGTTCTAATTCAGCTTCCTTTTTCTCCAATGCTAGTTTGAGATTTGATATCTAAATCATCAATGGACTGGTTGTTAGCTCTTGTTGCAAAGAAACCTAACCATGAAAAAGAATGAAAAGGAAGAACCTCTTCTTTCAGATCTCGGATTTCGCCAGTTTCTTTATTAGATCGAGCTGCTCCAAGTTCAATGGAGGCAACCCTCTCAGCAAATTTGAGGGTGCTAATTGTCTCTCCAATAGCATTAACCTCCGGATTTATATGTACAAACATCAGTGTTTTTGCATGACCACCTACACAGTGAGCGACAATTATAAAAAACAGTCTTTCAAGAAGAGCCTCTAAAACAAAGTTTAGTCTTTTACCCAATGAATCTTGCAACACTTGGGTGAGCTTGCTATTCCGGTAAGGAATATGTGTACTCTTTTGTGCAAGAGCAGAAATAACATCTCCTAAGGCAGAAAGAGATTTGTTTATGTACTGTGCTTCCTTGAGTCGCTCACCAACTGCCTCAGATTTATCCACCCTCTCACTTCCAGCAAGATCAACCAGATGAAGGCAACCCTTAAGAATAGATCCAGAAACTAACTCTTTTCCTCGAATGTGAACCGTTAAAACACTGAAGATAAAGAGTAATAGAGTCAACTATCACTCACAACAATCTCAAGAAGAAATAGAACGTGAAGAGCATCATTTCAGTAAAGAGATAAGATGAAGTACAAGGATCTACCTGTGAGAACGGCTACTTCGCTCATTTAAAGCAGTAGCACCAACAGCACGATTTCTTTGGCCAATTCTCATTAAATCAAGAACATCTTGAGTACATTTAACTGGAATTAAAGACGCGTCAGGGACATTGAGACCATTCAACTGCGAATTATTTCGGATATCCAGTGTGCAGGTTGTTAAAGGTATACAACCATCAAAAGAGAGTGCTCACAATTGTAAAAGAGAGAGTTTAACTGAAAGGAGATGTATATGGAGGCGAAAGGAGTAAGAAATTAATAAGATAAACTAGAATCTGAAAGGATATCTTCTATTAGAACCATCTGTGACCAATAAATCTCTCACTTGTTCATTGTAAATTTCAATCATTTGAACTCCAACTTCATATTCAATAAAGTCCAACCTTGCCTCTGAAATCTGAAACAAGTCGCGCAGAGCTCGATAGTTGACACCCCATGTTTCCTCTGTGGTCAAATCAGGGCCACTCTGCAAAAGTATAAGAAGCAAACGATCATGTCAATACCTAATATATTAACACAATCAACTCTTTGAAGTTAAGAGGATATTCTTATAATTAGAAAGGAGGAGATGTAGAGAGATCCATGAGGGTGAGCCTAGGCTTGGACCAAACAAGTTATAAACTGTATAGGATGTACCAACTTAAGACCAATTAGTGTTAAGTGGAGTATCCCCCCGGAGTCTATGAGTCTAGGTGCATTTACTTAACCGATGTGGACAATGTAAGTTCTAACCATTTTTGTATAATGACTTTGGAAGGATGTTATGCTTTTCTTTTTTCTCTTTATCATCTAAAGTATTATGATTTGAATCTCGTGAGTTCTCCATTACACTATAGCAGTACAGTGACTTCAGAATGATGGTGTTCCTATCTTTGGTTGTTCTTATCAATGGAATTTCCTGATAGTGGATCTTGTGGTTTCTGCCTAATGCATGACACGAGGTCTCCAACTGAACTAAACGTTGCAGAAAGACGCATTTGAAACAAAGTAAGCATATCATTATATAGAATAGTTGGTCACCAAAATCAAGACCCAGCCAAACAGAATGAGAAGCCTCATTCACTAAACTACATAAACGTAAAATAGATCTGTATAAACGTTTGTTTTTTCTGAGTGTAATTGATTCTGTCCAACCCAAAGCATGTACGGTACAAGTAACTAAGAAAATCATTTGAAAAATCAGTTAATGTCTATTGAGATGCATATTCAAGTGGTATTGTGTGAAAAAGAAAAGGGGGGAGATAAAGGGGAACAAAGAGAAGTTGAATGCTATAGAATTTGCAAAATATTGGTATTACCATTGTGTAAGTCTTTCCTGAACCAGTTTGTCCATAAGCAAAGATACAAACATTATAACCATCAAGAACAGATCTAATCAGTGGCTGACTATCAACGTATATTTGCTCTGCACATAAAAGTAAGAAAATCATCAGAAATAATATTTGTTGAGACTGCTCAGTTAAACTTCCTTCAACAGTATGTGTATATCTTCTATTTTATGCTCAAGTAAGAACCATGCAAGTCATCGTTTTGAAAAATAGTGGTTGCTTGGAATTTTAAGCACTAAGAAAGTCCAAGTAAATTGCTTTGTGAGAATTTAAAGTAGGAAAATTGAAGAACATACGTTGGGTCACATTCGTCGCAAACACCTTGTTGAAATTGAACACCCTCCTTGCTTCTTTTCCTTGCTTTTGAGGATTGACAATCATGATATTACCATTTTCTCCAATATAATCTACCGTAGATTGTGTATCAGATTGCCCACGTAGGAAAGGTCTCACTCTACAATAGACCCTGATTACTCCTACAAAGTAAGACAAACTCATTCACTGTATCCACATGTAATAAAACTTGTGAACATTTTAGTGAGTAGCTAAGAGAACTGACCTTTAAGGTCTTGTACTTGATTGTAAAGTAAACGATTTTCTTCCAAGACTTTGTAGTATGCAGAAGAGGCAACTTCAAGGCTCTTTGTGTGATGCTCTGAGATAAGAATGAATGTCAGCTGCCATGTTTTTATCAAAGGTCTCAAAGTCCATAAAAAAGACTTATCCATATATCAAAATCTATAAACCTCACCAATTCTTTTTATTTCTTGATTCCAAGTTAACTGAGCCTGCTGGACTTCTTTTCTTGTCACTTGAAAAAAATACTTAAGCTCCTGGAGAAAATCAGTACTGGTTATAGATGCCAAAAAGAAATAATCTAAGAATGTGAGAAACAAAAGGTGAGGAATTAAGTGCAATGAAGATGAAGCACTCCTCAACTTCATATAAGGGTTACAAAATACCTATTCCGGTAATACTATGCCAGTGTTCTAAGCATGTTTTATATGAATAGAAATGGTGTTAACCAGCTACTTCTCTGGACAAAGTTATAAGCGATCTACAAGGTATACTATTTCAACACTCAAATTGTAATATCCATGTGTAAAAGGCTAGTAAAACCTGAAATCTCATTGCATGATTATAATTCATTAATACCTCAATCTGTTTCTGTTGAAAATCCAATAACTCTGTGTTGCCAGCAGAGTAGCTATTCTCCTGCCACATGCCTTGACTTTTCCCACCACAGATGCAGAACTTGGAGAAATCACTTGATAGTAAATCGGTTTTTTGGTCAACATATTTGGAAATAGCTTCTAGGAACTCATGTTTTGATAATGGCTTGTAATCACCCTTCAATACTTTCTTCAGAAATAGTCCAAGCTGTAAGGGAAAGATTGTTGTTTTTCAATGCTGATGATTAGAAGCAAAAACCATTGACTCAAGGGTAATACAAAAAAGCAGGACAGTTAAGAAAATCATATATAAAGCCTTTAGTACCTGATTGCCTTCAGAAATGAGCAGTGCTGAAAAATCCTTCACTGCTTTCCTGAGCGTGACGTCTATGACCTGAAAATTCACCTATAAGATTTGTAGAATATTCTAAAAGAGTACATTTTTGTAACTATGAAAGTTCAATAGCATCTTGAAACTTTCCAGAAGATACATAGGTAGCAGCAACTCTTATCAGATTTATGCTAACCCTGCTAGCAAAACTTCAATCAAAAAAGTAGGATACTTTGTTCTTCATGCTAGAGGTAAGAGTCTGAAATAATTAGGCACTCTTCATAATGTAAGAAATTCAAGAGTCCTGTAGTATTGCTTGGAAACTTATGAAGATTTGATGGAGTCAAGTTGGGATCTATCTTGACCACAAAATAAAATGCACTTAGAAATATTAGTAACATAGCAAAATGTCCTATTAGTGCACATGACTGCAGATTGTTTCAGGGCGAAATTTTCATTATCAGTTTCAAATTCGCATGTTTACAGAACACGATTAGATCCATAAACACTACTAGAAAATGCCCGAACAGCTACGGTGAAAATAGCTACGGAATTATTTCGTCGCTAATTAGCGACAAAAACCGTAGCTAATTAAGCAATTCCCGTCGCTCAGTTGTCTCCTCAGGTCAAACAAAGGTCAAATAAATTAGCGACGGAAACCGTCGCTGAATTTCCCGCCATTCCGTCGCAATAATTACTTTTGGCGGAAAAATTAGCGACGGAATCCGTCGCTGTTTCTAAACTTCCGTCGCTAATTTTAGGTGAATTAGTGACGGAAATTTCAATCTCCGTCGCTAATTTGCAATTTCAAGTTTCAATACGCGCCTCTATCAGTCTCCCTCTCCCTCATTCTTCCCTCTCACCCTCTCCCCGTCTCCCT
>JAOWAN010000014.1:8376299-8408978 GCA_028566635.1 Lobelia cardinalis
TTGGGGCCTGGTTTGCTGCAAAAAGGTCTGATTTGCTGCAATTTTGCAACATCAAGGCCCAAATCACCAAGTTTGGAACCTGGGGGCCTAAAATGCCAAAGTGGTCAAACATTGGGACCTAAAAAGCCATAAACCCTAAATTAAATTTATATCCTGGATTTTTATGTGGGTATATGATTTGAATCAATTATTTCTTGTTATTGGGTTAGAAGGAATATGATTGATCAAAAGAAACTAAAGAATTGAAACTAGTCTAGTCCCTGTTTTTGGACTTCATTTCGAGTTTAACTGGTATTGATCGGCTTGTTGGAAAATTCTGATTTTTGGATATGTGTTTCGTCTAAGTGTTATGTGTTGTTCTGTAAAATTTCATTAAATTTGGAGGTCTAGAGGTACCTCAAACAATTCATTCAAATTGCTTCTGTTTTGAACTATGCTGCAGCAAATCTGGGCATCAGTATTGCGTTGATTGCCTGTAAGGTTGATGTTTTCAAATCTGAGTCAAGTGTTTTTAGGGTCTATATTGAACCTCTAGATGTCTATTATCTAAATATGCACAGTTTATAATACTTGAACTAGTGTTTAATATTTGATGAATTTAGTAGTGCAGTGATGTTGATTTTGAACAAGAAACTTTAATACTTAACGAATTGAGGCATATAAGATGTGATTAGAAAGATAACTCAGAGATCTTTCTTTTGAATATAAAATGAGAATTTAATAATTTTTGTAGAATGAGGTATTATGTTTTGGGCATGACTGCTATGTCAAGAAATGATTCTAATGTCATTAATTTTGATAGTTCATAACTTGGTCATTTTAGATTGAAATTGGGTGTTTCTTGAATCTAAATCTATTAGCTTTTTGAGAGCCTTTCAATGAACTAAAGAGTTGTTAGTATTATTAAATTTCCTTTAATTGTTGTTGTGCTTATGTGAAATTAATTAGGAGCTATTGCTATTTATTTCTTGTGTATTGACCCCCTACTTTTTTATTTTCTCATTGTGCTTAGATGAAATTACCTGGTAGCAGTTTAAAGCATTGTAATTTATTATGAGAGTAAAGTCTACAAATATGGAATGGATTTAAGCCTATGAGGTAAAGGATCATTGTCTCCGTTCGTTTCGTCACCCCTTTGTTCTATTTGATTTGGTGCTTCGCTTGTGTCACTCGGTACTTGTTAAGTTTAGATTCGATTATCGATATTGACAAGCTCTGATCGATTCTCACCTGGTTTTTTGATCGGTTATTGAATTATTTCCAATAACACATTGACCTGTATAGGAAATTTGGTTTGGTATCGAAACTTGTTCCTTGGTATCTGTCTTGTTCTTGTTTCACTATTTCGGTTTGTTATCGAAAGTTGATTGATTTGTACTCAGTAAGATGCCGAGATTTGATTTGATATGCTTTGGACTCCGCTATACACACTTTGAGTTTATTATAATTGATACTATTTGATAATCACTAGTTGACTTATGCAACACCGATTGTTGGTTTGTTTTTGTGGCTCTTGGTCAGAGTGCCATCTGCAGTGGTGCTTTGGAGTTTGAGCCATTTTGGGCATTTGACCGGCTCAAGTGGTGTTATGGAATTTGATTTTGATATAGTTTGCTATTGATTTTGGTTCGTTGCTTTCCATTGTTTTGGAATCTCACATTTGATCTTTGGGATGGAAATATTGGTTATTTATCATCACCTATTGTTCTCTTAAAATAATTGTTTCAAATTAGAGATCCCTTACTGGGCAATTTTTGCTCACAGTTTATACTTTCAGGTACTCTTGTGAGGTTGGCCCGAGATTTGGGTACAAGGCTAGAATTGTTCAGTCGAACATTAGAGATTAGAGTTTGTAAATGAATTACATTTTCATAGACTTTGTAATAGTTAGAAGTAGAGTACTAGATGCTCTGGCTCACTCGGCTTTGGATCGCTTCCTTTAGTTTGTATAATGTATTTTGTTATTGGTTTTGAAAGCGACGAGTTTATGAAATGTTCAATTTATGGTTTTGAAATAAGAGAAAAAATATAGCACGTTCATTTTGATTATCGTTTTGCTCACTAACGACTCGGGAAATGCAAATGGCAAATCTCAGGGCGTTACATTCTGACCTTGCAGTTTCGGAAGAACCATCTAGCAACAGATACATCCTTCTACCAAGAAACAATAGAGGAGTTCCACCGATGAGGTATGAACCAGAATATAAGTCTCGCAACTCAAAGTATCCAGTGGCTAACATGGCCAGGAGGAGTCTAGCTAAGACAGCAAGGGACTTTCAGACCACTCTATACTCAAAGAGGATACCCAAGACAATTGAGGAGGCACTACAGAGCAAGGAATGGAAGCAGGCTATGCATGAAGAAATGGAGGCCTTACTAAAAAATGGTACATGGGAACAATGTATACTACCTAGTGGAAAGAGGTCAGTAGGATGTAGATGGGTCTTCACAATCAAGTATAAGGCAGATGGAACTGTGGATCGTTACAAGGCAAGGTTGGTTGCCAAAGGTTAGACACAAACCTATGGCATTGACTACTCTGAGACTTTTTCCGCCATGGCAAAGATTGATACCATCCGAGTATTGTTCTCCATAGCTGCAAATCATGAATGGCCTCTACTCCAATTTGATGTAAAGAATGCTTTCCTACATGGAGAACTAAAAGAAGAGGTGTACATGGAAGCTCCTTCGGGATTCTCAAATGGATTCATGGCTGGGGAAGGATGTCGACTCAAAAAGGCGTTATATGGCTTGAAGCAGTCCCCAAGAGCATGGTTTGGCAGATTTACCACAAACATGAAGAAGTATGGGTACCGTCAAAGCACTTCTGATCATACACTTTTCTTAAAAAGAAGAGGAGAGCTTATAACATGTCTCATCATATATGTTGATGACATGATTATTACAGGCAGCGACAGAGAAGAAATAGCAACATTAAAAGAAAGGTTTTTTTAAAGAATTTGAAATGAAAGATCTTGGAAGGCTAAAATATTTTTTGGGGATTGAGGTTTTAAGATCGAAGAAAGGGATATTTATCTCCCAAAGAAGGTATGTTCTCGATCTTCTTACAGAAGCAGGGCTTGTAGATTGTAAACCTGTTGATACCCCGATGGTGGTCAATCATGGACTACGAATCACTGAAGGGGCTGAGTTAGCTGATCAAGGCCAATATCAAAGGCTAGTCGGAAAACTCATATATCTTTCACACACGAGACCGGATATTGCCTATGCTGTAGGAGTGATAAGCCAGTTCATGCACCAACCACAAGTGGATCATATAGAAGCTGCTCTCAGAATTTTGCGATACTTGAAGGGTTCGTCGGGAAGGGGAGTTTTGTTCCAGAAGCATGGGCACTTGGAGATAGAAGCATACACCGATGCAGATTGAGCCAGTAGTCCGACTGACAGAAGGTCTACTTCAGGGTACTTCACTCTAGTTGGAGGTAATCTAGTTAATGGAAAAGCAAGAAACAAAAGGTTGTTGCCTTATCGAGTGCTGAGGCAGAATTTCGGAGAATAGCACGAGGTTTGACAGAAGTTCTATGGCTGAGAGAATTGTTGACTGAAATTGGCTTTCCATCAAAAAATGCTTGTAGGCTGATGTGCGATAACAAGGCTGCGATTAGTATTTCAGAAAATCCGGTGCAACACGACCGTACTAAACATGTGGAGATTGATAGACACTTCATCAAAGAAAAACTTGAAGCCAACATCATTTGTCTTCCATTTGTACGATCCGAAAAGCAATTAACAGACATACTAACTAAAGCAGTTCCGGTTATAGCTTTCAGTGCAGCGTTGGGCAAGTTGAGTGATGGAGATCCGACCGCTCAACTTGAGGTGGAGTGTAAGAACATGTGATTAAAATACATGGAAGGAAACCCCTGATATTCAAGAAGAAAAATCAGCAATGAATCAATCACAATTATGATTGATTCTTGAATATTGATCCTAGAATAGGTTCCTTTGTAACCCATAAATACCTGTCCAAATCATGATCAATACACACAAGCATCACTTAAGCATCATGTTTAGTACGGTAATCTTTGTTCTACGAAGATTGTTCCGGATCCACCTGATATTCATAAAGCCCTAAATTTTCAGGTAATTATGGAGTTATATTGTTAGATGCTCATCACATAAGCATCATTAATAATTCGACAATTATGATTATTCGTGAATAAAATTATCTTTTTGCTAGCTCATTATATAATGACCGTTAAATGATGCTTGCTCCATGTACCGCGAGCATCAAACGATGTGAACTGTGACAATAAACTTGCTTTTTATGGACCGTGACATTGCGCGAAATGGACTGCACAGACGTGATGAGCCAGCCACAAGCCTCCCTATCAACCTGGCCCAGGTTTGCTTGTCCCCCACACACTTCAGTCCGTTCGCAATCTCTCTGGCCTCTTTTCTTAATCTGTGAATGAAATCTTCTTCTTTTGGTATTTGTCTTTGAGAATATTTTCCTTGTTAAAATTGGGCTCGCTCTATTTGGTAATTCACTTAAAATCCATCTCTGTCTCCCACCCATATTTAATTAGTCCTACTTATACTTATTATTTAGGCTTGAATGACAAATGTAATTAATTATTAGTATTTTTTGGCGATTGAATACAGTCGTATATATAGAAAGAAAATTGTGAGATTCATTATAAATTATATCAAAAATCATGTCATATTTGAATCCAAACCTTAGATATATGAATAGATTCACTTGAAATTGCAAAAAAAAAAAAAAAAAAAAAATCTTATCGTGATATTTCACAATAAGTGTCAAATACATTTACTTTATCTGTTCAGATTAAAAAAAAAAAAGAAAATAGAAAAAATCACAAACTTCTCTTTGCATCCATTGAAATTCTTCTAATTCACACATTTATCAAGTCAAAACACCCTTTTAATTATTTACTTGAAATTGAGGGAATATTAATTTTTAAAAAAGGTTCGTTCTAAACTAATAATAATAATTTAAATATTAAACTTTAACATTAGGAACTCTCAACTCTCGTACCCTCAAAAATGGTGAAAGAGATAAATCGTAAATTAATTTTAAAATAATATTTATCATAAAACGGAGAGAGGGAGTGACTTATTTTACAAAAGTTATACATTTCTATAGTGCCTTGTTTCGTTTGATGCAAATGACAAATGAGCCATCATTACTGGGAGGAGCAGAATGGAGTAATTTGAAAATACTGTCACCGACTAACCTACTCAATTTCTATAGAAGTTTTCATCTAAGTGGGAGATATTTTGCAACATTTAAAAAAAAAAAAAATCGTTTTTGTGACTTTTTACTGTATTTCCCTCTTATGGAGTACCACTTTTGATCATTACAAAAATAATAATAATAATAATTTTAAAATATTTATTGTGAAAATAGCGTATGAAATTCTCTTAAATATTCCTAGATGGTATATGGAGCACCTGAGACAAAATATTTATTTTATGATGTTGTTTGTTCATTTTCTAAAAATAAATGTTCATTTTTATTATTGTTACTGAAAATCAACAATAATAGTAAGAACATTAAAATGAATATTTAGTTATAAAAAAATGAACAAACAACGTATTAAAATGTATATTGTATCTCGGCTGCTTCTTACTAGGAGCACCTAGGTGTTCCATAAAATTTCCAAAATATTCCACTTGTAATTCAAATTAAGCAAAATTCAAGAGTTCGCATTTTTTTAATCCCAAATCGAACAACTTACATTCTAAGTTTCAAAATTTAGGATTGGATCTTCAAGTTGATACGACATGATATTTAATTTTTAATTTTTTTATGAATTTTATTTTTTCTCTCTCTTTATTTCTCTTTTATTTTTTTTTAATTTAATAAATTGTGACAAAATATCATGTTATATCATTAAAAAAATTGACTTGCTAATCCAACCCTTAGAATCATATTTATATTATATGAAAGGGGTTCCCGAGCCATAGCTCAGTTAATAATGACTTAGGTGTGGTTGTGTCTGTCATGCTGACGACCTACAAGGTGGGGATTCAAATTTTGGACGAAACCTTTTAAGATTTAGGCCATTTATAAATGAAATTAGTTGATAAGTTCAAGTCCCCAATTAGCTGAGGTACATTTTATAATTTATCTCATTCACTATTTTTGAGAGTTTAACGAGGGGAGGAGATGGAGGCTCCTCATATTAAAGTTAAGCATTTGTATTATATGAGGAAAAAAAAATATTTTTAAAACTAATTTACTTAACAACATTTTTAATTATTTAGAAACTATGTTCCAAAAACCTATCGAATGAACACGTCCTTACTGTCTTACGAACAGTAACTTCCCTCGCCCCCAGGCATACTACAGTGGCAAAGAAGATGACGGATAGGGCTCAGCGCGATAGTGTGTAGGATTCGATTTCTCGCAAGGTGAAATTGACTTTGTTATAAACGAGAGTGGCATAAAGGTTAAGAGTTCTGGACCTATCTATTAGCTCTTCACTCTAGCTCCTGTGATAGACATCTTGCGATTTACCCCTTCACATTGACTCAAAACATGATCAGCAGAGTAGTGCCGATATTACAGTCTCAATCTTTTTTTTAAACAGTAACTTCCCGCTCCCCCTACCCCCATCCACCCTCCCCAAATTGGTATATCGTGTGCCTAGGCATACCTAGTAAGGTATACCCATTTTATTCACAAATGTACATAAATTTTATAAATTATGTACATACTATAAATATGAAATGTACATGAGTTATTTAATTATCATATTAATAATTATTATATACATTTTATATTCATATTATGTATATAATTTATAAACTTTATTTATAAAATGAACATACCTTACTAGGTATGCATAAACACACAATATAATTTGCCCACCCTCCCCTCCTCCCTCTTCCTATATTCTCCTTGCTCCCTTCCCTCCTCCCTCTTTCAATTTTCACCTTGCTCCCTTCCCTTCTCTTTCCCCCCAACAACTTTCCTTTGTTCAATTACTCTTTCTTTATTTACATCACTTTCTCGATCTTTATAATATATATTAAAATTAAAAATATATTTAATTAAATTAATATTTATACATAATTTTATTATTTAAATATATATTTTATAATTTAATTTATACATTATAGAATTTTTATTTTTTAATTCTATGTCCGCAAGTATGAGTATTTAACGCTTGAGAATGCGTTTGAATTAGTGATTTTTTAATTTATTTTTTGAATTTTTATAATGATTAAATTAAAAATAAGAATGGGATAGATAGAAAAATTGTGAGACCAATAAAAAAAGAATCAAAAGACTTGAGTGAAAAACACCTAGAAGAACACACCCTTAGTGTGTCCAATACATTAAATAGAACATAAGCTAAATGAGTTAAAATTATATTGAGAATCTAAATACTACTCCCTCCATTCCACAATATTAGTCCTTTTAGGAGTTAAAAAATGTTCCAAAATAATTGTCCTTCTACACATTTATACTCTATTCTTTCCAAAATTACCCGTCACTCTCAAATTACACATTTACTCCACACATTAATTATCCAAAAGTTGATTGCACTCCTTCATGCTGCACGCCTATGCTGATTACTTTTGTTTTGACTCTTCATATTTTCCTTCATTGTTTCTCTTTCCCTTTCCAATTTAATCTCCTACAAAACTTATCAGCAATGATGCTTTAAAGAAGGAAGGAGAATTCTAATGGACTCAAAATGCGTATGTTATTTTCTATTGGTTAAACTTGCTCTTTCATTATTTCCTATTGGTTAAAATTGGATTACTTGAATTGAGAGTAGTTTTATTTTTGCTGGAGTTATCCGCCCAAGCCCACGAGGAAGTACTTTATTGACTAGGCAAAATGGCGCAAGGATTGGGGATAATCCGCCTTGATAGTGTATGGATCTTTTGCTCCGCCCCCCAAGGGTAATGAATTCCCAGTTACTCGAGTGAAACCGAAAACTTTTTTGCTAAAAAAGAGATTGCAGAGACATGATTTGAACATGTGACCTCAAGGTTATGAGCTGGGATCAATTTTTAAGGTAAAAAGTTAATGAAGGAAGAATTTAATAAAATATTTAGTTGTAAAGGAGTAATTGAAGGATAAAAATAGAAGATTAAAAAATATTTAAACCAATATTGGTATTTGTGCACAATCATCAAAGGACTAATATTATGGAACGGAGGGAGTACTAATAAGGGCTGTCACTTTTATGAAATTTTATATTATGTCATAATTAATAAATTTTTATATTTATTTTAAAAATATTAACACTACTTATTAAAAATTAAATTCTCGATATACGAACTGCAAAATGGGATGCAAAGTAACAGATGGTATATGGAGCACCTAGATGCTCCTTGCGAGGAACACCTGAGATAAAATATTTATTTTATGATATTATTTATTTATTTTATAAAATTAAATATTTATTTTTATCGTTATTATTAAAAATCAACAATAACAGTAAGAATAATAAAATAAATATTTAATTATAAAAAATGAATAAATAACTTATTAAAAATTCACCTAAATTTCGGTTCGTAACTCAGTAGTGGACCCAATACCAAAGGACATGGCCCCGCAAAACCCAATCCAACCGTCGATATCTTATCTGATTACATTTGCACAAAATTAAAGTTGCGTTTGGATGGATGATTTATTGATTTGATTTTTGAGATTTTGTAATGATTGAAGTAAAAAGTAAGAGAGAGATAGAGAGAAAAAATATGAGACCAACGAGAGAGAAAAATGAAAAATCAAAAATCCTGGATGAAAATCACCCAGAGAACAAAACCTAAATATTTAGTCCGTACACGCAGCCGATGATGACATAAATAGCTTACTCCCCAAACTTTACATGACTCAAAAGTTCGGTCCATATACTGTTATCTTTTATGATTTTGCTCCTTAGACTTTGGTTTGCTACCCTTTTACCCCATATACTTCCATTACCATCAAGATGTTTGTCAAAGTTTCATTTTACGAAATGAATCTTCAATTCATTCATGGATTTCTCAATTGTTTAAGGTAAGCAAAATAGCCAACTAATTTAAAAACGTCTACGAGAGAACACCGGTTATACATAAAAAATGCTATAATTTGGTTAGCTATTTTATTGATTGATAATGAATCGATTTCTAAACTTGGATATATAATAATATAATATTAAATAATAATTTAAAATCTCACAAAGCAAGAGATAATTTTAAAAACTCAAATGTAAATTGTATAAAGTAATATACCAGGTAGGTTACAAATGGTATGCATGGTCTAGAGGCGTTGTGTTCACGCATAAAAAACTTATAATATTTGGATAATATCGAATACACTATATAGTTCATTATAATATTAAAGATCGATCCAAGGAGATGATAAATATTGGGGGGAGAGAGAGAGAGTGAGAGTGAGTGAGAGAGAGAGAGAGAGAGAGAGAGAGAGAGAGAGAGATGATGGTGCAGTTAACCTTAACGATGAAGGAAAGAATGTGCAAATTGGCAGAAAAGAAACGAGCCTAATATTGATAAAAGATTGAGAGGGGGACGGAACCGATAGGTTTATCAAACAGTGTGGCCAAAATGACTTTTTCTCCTTTCCCAGAACATCCCGTCGACAGTGGTACCAAACGCGGGACCCACATCCGAATCGGCGCCACGGTAGCTTTTGCTTGAATCGCACTGCATAATTACGAGATCGATCGTAATCACGAACAGCTGCCAGATATACAGTAAATATTTACCGGATTGGTCCTCATTGTAATTTTCTTCAACACCAAGTCCAATAACTACACGCTCTCCTTCCCCCCTATAAATTCAATGTGTCCGCATCAGGCGCTTCAAATAATAGAAACTGTTTTAGATTACTCTCCCTTTACTCTCATAACTGCTCTCTCTCTCTCCACAAATTTGTCTGGGAAGATCTTTTCTATCTCTCTCGATTGCAGCCGCCGTAGGTATATTCAAGTATCTACATTTTTAATGAATCTATTATCTTCTACATTTCGCATTCCTTGATCTGTGATGGGATGCGGATTTAAAGTTGAATCTAAATGCAGCGCATTCAGTAGCAGCTGATTGATTTCTCTATTGAATGCAATCTAATCGTTGATGTCTAATAATTGATCTCGTATTTTGATAAGATTTAGCTTCTGATTGAACGAGGAATTAGAACGTAACGGGGTACTGTTGGAAGATGATCAGTTCATTTGTTTGACTACTTGAGACAGTTAAATGCGTTAGATTGATATATGTTGAGAAGTTATTGTCCTGCCTTTGACTGTTTGACATCACCAACACTGAAAAGGATTCTTAGCTCTGAAATCACGAATGAGGAACGCTGAGCACAAAAGGGATGTTGAGTGCTTACTGCTTAGTAGTAAGATTTAAATTGGTAAATCCAACTAGGTTAAAGGTGGATGTCAAGATTCATATTTTCATTTAGTTCTGTTTTCTGGATGTTAGTGTTGTTTATGCTCTTAGAGCGTGTTTACAGTTCAGTTAGGATAGAATTTGAGCAAAGTTTTTATGTGAATGTTCTGATTTCCCAATTTCTAACTTCCTTTGTCCATTGGCAGGAAATAGATAGTAAATGCCATGTCTTTTCTTTGCTTATGGTATTAGAGTTTTTAGGCATGCACATCATGGACCACATTGGTGAAAATCAGTACAATTTTGCCATTCAGATTTCAATTGGGATATTATGTACCCACAATAATATATTTCATATTATCATCTTAAATCAGATGATAATAATTATTCCTTCTTTTCTACGCATGCATGCTCAGATGAAGATAAACTCCAGTCAATATAATGGGGATCACATTAGATGCACATGCTATTAGATAAATTTAATTCCAGATTGATAGTTACTGCACCAAAATGCCCAAAATTGTCTGACTTGACAACATAGAATACTAGATGTGAAAATTCTAAAGCTGGTAAAGGGTGAGGGGCTGATTAATGCACTTGATTGAGTTTGTTCACAAAGGCTGTAATTCAAGTTCACGAAATGTTACATCAAATGAATCCAATTTAAGCTATTTACTATTGCATGATACGAGTGCAACCTCAGGAAAATTTAGCCAACTTCTCATCTTTTTACTGGCGTATCTGCCATTAAGTGTTCAAGAAATGTGAGGTTTGGGGTAAAATTCGATGTTCTGTAGGATATACCCGTTTCCCTTCACCTTGTGACACAGGGGTCCTAATTAGGAACTGAATTCCTCCTATGACACTGAAAATCATGATGTCAGAAAGCCAATTACATGGTTTGACTTACCTGCTTCATGTCAAGAATGAGTTTTTCAATATAACTGATCTGCCATATCTAGATATTTTTTTATCAACTTTGTCTCGTGCTTATTTTCTTTAGAAGTTGTTGACCTATATTCTACCACACTTAATGTAGGCACCAAAAAAGCAGGATGGATACTCCTGAACGAGTTTTCATTGTATCCTAGTTTGCTCCAACCAAATTCTGATTATTGTCTCAACCTTTTCATTTTCTGCAATTTGGTGTTGTGTAGCGTACAAGTACTAAACTTGTTACTTCCAAATTAAGTATACTGTTTGATTAGACACATAGTTTTAAGAGAGCATTTGACTTTATCAATATGTGGTTACAAATAGTTTGATCGGGTCTATGAAAAACTTGATGCCATTTTTGATGATTAAAGATCCAAAGAGGGAAAGTTTCCTAACTGGACACTTAATTTGGAACATCCCACAAAGAAATAATGGACACTTATTTTGGAATGGAGGGAGTATTTTTTCATTAGAACTCTTCTTCTTGAACTGAAATAATAGAGTTGTCTTAAAACAGAAAAGCTTACCATCTTAAGTTAAACCTGTAAAGGTTGTCACATTTTGCACATAATTCCCGTAACTTTATTTTACAATTTTTAGTGCTTGTTTTTCCCCCATTAATATGTGATCTATTTATGAAAACAGATTGATTCATAATTGTACAGCAGAAGCCTTTGCCTATGGGGTCTAAAGCAGTTGATGATTTGATAGAGGCTTCATCAGGGGTTCATTTTTCTGGATTTCACATGAATGGGTTGGAGCCAAGAAATTTAGTGGTGGAGCAACCGACAACTTCAGCAAGTGATAATGTTTATAAGCAACCTTTTGTTATTGGTACGTATAGCACTGGGAAGTTTATTACTCCCTCCCTTAGTTGGCGAAGCTCTTATGGCTGTGAACCTATGAGAACTTCTGCTTCAGATTTCTGCCAAATTTTGGGTGTTGGGGACAAGAAAATTACTCATGTAGATGTAAGAGTGGAGGCAGTTTTATTTTCTTTTTCTTGTTTTTCTGGGTGCTTGTTAGTTGCTTCATTTTCCCCTTGGATTGCAAGTATTTTGGGTATAGGCTGAGTTGATTTTGACTATTCTCTAGTAATTTAACAAGTTGACTAGTTTGATCGGAAAACCTTCTTTACCTTCTTCTTCATGATACCTACTCGTTCTTATTTTCCTCATTAAGAATTTTTTAAAGTAGTCCACTTCTTTCTACTTCTTCGTTGGAGGAGGTTTTACTACAAATTGGCTCTCCCACTTAGCTTAAGTGTTGAGTAACTTCCTCTCCTATCCTCGAGAGCTTCCTTACCACTCACAGAAACCTATGCAAAGGATGAGCTTTGATTTATTCCTTATGCTCACTGGCATTTTCAGGGTCCCCCTTTTAAAGACCCGAAACAGAATAATTGAAAGAATACACGCGCAAGTACTGTTCGGAGTTTTTGTTTTGTTCCATGTGCTGCCTTTTTTGATATTAAAAGCGTCTATTAACCAGGGGTTGCTGGAGGTGCTGCATCTGGGAAAACTACTGTTTGTGATATGATCATTGAACAGCTTCATGATCAGCGTGTTGTACTTGTCAATCAGGTACCTTTATGCAGTGTGCATGTAGCCAAAACGGAATTCTGTCTGTGTTGGTACCTTCTGCTTACACAGTATTTCATGATTCAGAGCCTGTGATGAAAATTGTAGTTATGGCCCTCAAGTTTATCGTTTCATCACTTCTTGGATTCTATTATTCTCTAATTATTTGTCTTTTTGTTGGTTCCACATATGTGGTATGTATAGCAGGGTATGTCTATATGTCATTCCTATCTCCCAGTGCACTTCTGAGAATATATTTGTATATATATATACATATATATATATATATATATATAGGAAGCTCATCAATTGTGAACCGCTTCTTATTTGCGAACTTGCGAACCACCATGAACCATGACTTTTAACTGTGAACCATGAAATATGTCAACTATGAAACTTATAACTGTGAACCGTGAAAAGTCGACTAAAGTCAATGGTACACAGTGGTTCGCAAGTTCGTAGTTGTTCAAATAAAAACCTAAAAACCGTGCGAACCACTAGGATCCAACAATTTTGATATCTATTGGATCTTTGTGATATTTGTTGGATTTTAGTATTACTTTCTTAGAAACACTAAGATCCAACAAATCTCAAATAAGACCCAAGAAATATTACTAAGATCCAACAAATATCAAAGATCCTAGTGCTTCCCACTGTTTGTGGGCTATTTAGGTTTATATTTTGAATAGGACCCTATATATATATGTATATTTAGTGTGCATTTTTATGGCTGCATGGGGGTGGGGGCATTCACTTGCATGACTAACTCTCCAACATTTTATTTTCCTTTTCTTTTTCTCCATTCTTTATCAAGAAAAAGACTATATCTATGCCATCTTTCTTGTATCATTCTGCAAGTTCTTACTGAATTTGCTAAAGACATAAACTGCTGCCTTTGTCATGTGCAATGTGTGAAGCTGTCTTGTAGTTGTTTTATAGCTATTATGCTATCCTTTAAGGCTGAATAGTACAGGCATATTTGTTAGCAAATCACATTCTAATTGATTTAATCCATTATGCAGGTATATTAGTGGTGTGGGTGTTTCTTCAAGTTTATCTTTATGTAAATTCGTGTTCTCCCTTTACGTTCTAATAGTATATTCATAGCTGGCTAATTCATCAAGTAATTATCCTACCTTGCCCGGAATCATCTCAATTCTCACTCCCTACAGAATACCAGTAATTTTTCGTGGGAGGTGCAGGACACTCAAGTTTAAATAAATATCAAAGTTTTACCCTTTGGTAGGTGCATAAGAATAATATTGATAAACATTATTAAGTTTGACCTTCCATTTTGTTTTTTAAGATACACACTAAATAATTTTTATTTGGGCTGGAGTCAACTGATTGATATTTATTCATGAACTTTTATTTGGATTTAAGAAATGCATAAAAGAAGAAAAGCAGTAAGGTGGAGAGACCTAAGCATGAAGTTTTAATTTTCTTGTTTTATTTTCTTAGAGAAAATTACATAACTTCGTAAAGCTATATATGAAAAAATATTAAAATAAAATAAAAACTCAACCCTAATGGATGAGGGGTGTGTTGGAATTAGTCCAAAAATATTTCCGGTAGAATTCACACGAACACCTGCACAGGTGGGCTTTCGGATACCTTTCAAAGTCTTGTAGGTTACAAAGTTATGGCAACTATACTTTTTGCATGTTTAGTTCATTGTTCTGGTCTGATTATCATATGCCGACTGCCAAACTTACAACTGTTTATACCATCTTTTTATCTCTGAAAAGTTTCTTGTCATCTAGGCTCTCATACATGAATGAATTGGCAGGATTCTTTCTATCATAATTTGTCACCAGACGAACGTAAAAGGGTCCATGAATACAACTTTGATCATCCTGGTGAGATTTGGACCTTAAATTTGTGTGGCATTCACAGATTTTCCTCAATTATACTCATATCTTGAAAATCTTATTTCTTTCTTTCTCGTTTCCAAATTAATTTCCTTAGTGATATTTTGCAATTTTTGCTAGTAGTAAATTGAATATGAAAATATGCATTCAAGTACTTTACAAGTGTCAGCATATTCTGATGCAGTAAAAACGAAACAAAAAGGAAAGCAACTTCAACAAAGAAATATATTTTGGTCTGTTAGAAGATCCATCCTTACATGACAGTGACATGCTAGAATAGAGACTGAAATATATGAAAACTCCCGAATGTTAATGAACCATCTGAACAATGTTAAGTGACAGCAGTTTCCTAATTCTGAAAAAGAACCAAGAATTTGCACATCTTGCCGCTGCTTGTGAATATGAAATATATAGCTCAAGGACAGTAAGAAATGATCTAATAAGAAATGTTTTCACAAGGTACAACTTATCTCTTTTTCTTTTTTGTTCAGGATGATTGTCTAGAAATATGCCAAAAAGCTTTGAAAGATATGTTGTTGCATTTGACAGTATTCAATGCTCGGGGATCTCCACTTACTTTTGACAGAAAATGATCAATTCTTTGTGATTGCAATAATTATAGATGAATAAGTTTGACTGTTTGGTTTGAATATATTTGTACAGTTCATGATTTGGTATGCTACAACAGGAAGATACAAAACATTGGTTTTCTCATGTTTCATTGAGGTTAGGGAGCAGATGCTGTTTCAAATTGATGAAAATGAAACAAAAACATACTTCTTGAGTCGAGTACTCCTTTTCTTTTTTCTAGGTCTAGGCTGTAGGTGGTTATAACCTGAAAGTCAGGGAAATAACAGCAACCCATTGGCCTTCTATTGTATCATGTAACAAATTAGTAAGAATCATCAAGCATATATGCGTGTGTAATCGGAGATAAGGTTCTTTGAATTATAATCAAGCTTACGTGGCTGTATATCCTTATGTAGTCCTGTTCGAGAGAGGTTCATTTCTGACAATGCTTTTGAAACTCAGGAATTGTGATGTATTTCCATACTCCTTTTGGGTTTAGTGCCTAACTTCGTTTTTCCATCAACTCTTTGTGGGTGAACCCCTGCAACCAGATGTCCTTACATGACTACCCTTTTGTAAATTAGAATGGGCCTGTGAACCTAAAAGTTAAACCCCTTAAATCAACAGGTAAAACAGAAGCAGAAGATTTTCACACCATACCTTATTGAAACTTCAAATGCTTTTTCTGTTCTTCATGCTTTCAAGCTCAGTACCCATATCCTCCCCTGGATATGGCCAAAAATCCCTATTAACATGAGTACCCAGTATCCTTTCTTTGCTCCTCAATAACTACTTAAGCATCATATTATGTAGTGTCAAGAGTCGGTTATCTCTAATCTGTCCTTCACTCTTTCCCATCATAACTTATTCTCCTTCACAAAATACTCGCATCTGATACACATCTTTCCCTCTCATATCCTGAAACTTTAGAATCAGATATTCAGATGTGAGTCTGTAGTAAGTATATTGCATTGAGCCCTCTTACAGCGTCATATAAGTCACATGAATTATGACACATAGTTTTTAGTAATGTAAGTAGTTCCTAAGGGTCAGATCACGAATCCAACATTTCCTTATATCATAATATCACTTACATCATACATATCACATATATTACCAATATCACACTAATATCATCCAATATCATATTTTAATATCAAACACTTTTCATCTATTACCCCTATACCTATACACTGATCACATATTAATTCAAACATTTCACATCACATTCTCTCTCCTCACATCACAATCAAACTTTTTACATCATGGGGCAATTTAGTCTTTTACTTTATAAACTCACATCACCCATATTATCGTATATTCATATTGTGAACAATGCAATATCACTCAATATTATCGTATATAGCACTCGTGATTGGACTCCAAGTAAAATTGCTCAATATACACATTATACACATCTAGTGTTCTGAATTATTAACCACCGTTGTCAAGCTTATTACTGTCTTGCTTCCTTTTTAATGAGAAGTTTGTTTCTTCAGATGCATTTGATACTGATCAGTTATTGAGGGCTATGGAAATGTTGAAGCACGGCCAAGCTGTAGACATTCCAAAATATGACTTCAAGAGCTATGAAAAAATCCTTCCAGCTCGAAGGGTATGTTTTTCTTATGCAGTAAAAACTACATGAAATTATAGTATTCTTTCTTTTTTAGATGTTCTAATGGAGTTGCCTTTGTTTTGCCGCAACTTATGCCCATGTTCTCACTATGGCATCAATGCTCATACACAAATATACCACTCTTATCACACTAAGCACCACCTCAACCAACCGGCTACACGAATCATTTTACATTGCTGTTGGTATCCCATTACACCAACATTTCCATCTCATCTTTGAACCTTTTTGCCATGATCTCAGATCATGTTTATAAAATAAGCCCTCAGTGTCAAGTTGTTATGCTGCCTCTTCCACCAGATTATATAATGGTCTGACATGCAACTATGTCCCTGAATCATATAGCTGAATATGTTCTAGTTTTCTACTACTGTATTGTCTTAGACCTTTTCGTCTACTCATGAAGTTGTAAACTAAATAAAAGTTCAACCATCCTTGTTTATCTGTGATTTACTATTTGTATTGGAACTCAGGTTGCTATGAAACTTTTGACAGGTCAATCCCTCAGATGTTATAATTTTGGAAGGCATACTCATTTTCCATGATCCTCATGTTCGGGATCTGATGAATATGAAGATCTTTGTTGATGAAGGTTAATTTTCTCCCTTGAATGTGTTCTTTCTTTGCATTTCTTTTAGGTTTATCATCCCCGCACTAGGGCATGTGCTTTGTTTATAGTGCTATTCAAGTGCTCGAATAGTTTTTCAGACAACATAATACTCCCACACTTACTTTTAGGGAAGTTTTAAAGAAAAGAGTGAACTTTATATTTTTTCATATATGGGAGGATTGTTTTACTTATTCTCTCTTTAGTTTAAGGCAACTTTTTGAGGGGTAAACCGAGAATTTATTCTATAAAAAGTTACTTTTTCCGTCGCATAGTATCCACCAAACATAGAGGATTGATTTTGTATGTCTTCGGTTTATTGATTATGTTTTTGTACTTGTGGATGCTCGATTGGAGCGCAAAACAGCGATTAGCCATTATAATTTAGGTCTAGTTTTCAAGAGATTGAAGAGATTAGGGTCGACATACTTTCTTACTTATCGGTCAGTCTCAAGTGCCATGTGCTGCTGAGACTCTCGATGAATCGACATGCTGCCCATGTTGTTCACCCATTTCATTTATATGACACACAGATACAGTTAATGGATGTCGCTTTGTAATGCGAACGTTTGATTTGTGGAATTGCCAAACTTCTGTTGCACTAGTGTTTTATTGGTGATTTCATCATTGTTACTCCCACATCAATTAGTCCTCCACAATTTAACAATTTCAGTGCAGATGCTGATGTGCGCCTGGCAAGGAGAATAAGGCGTGATACAGTTGAAAAAGGACGAGATATTGGCATGGTACTTGATCAGGTCAGTAGAAGTTCCATTCTCTTCTTTGTCTTCTTCGTACTTAATTTGCTAATTGTGAATCTGAAAAATTAGAAGCAAAACAGCCTTTTTTCATAGTTGACTGATTCATAAAAGCTATGCCAATGATGATGTGACCTGTATTATTGTGTAATAATCGCACTCCATTCTTGGGTTCTATCTGTTATCCAAATGACTGATAAAATCTTGTTTACGTTGCATTTGCCTGTTTTCTTTTATTCACTTATGAGCAAAACTTTATCTTAGGGTATGCTGGAACTGATTCTTCACATACTGTGGAGCCAAGCTTTGATTAGGACATTAGTCGCGTCAACTTTCTTTGTTTACGAGCCATGTAGAATGTACTTTTATAAATTACTGAAAATTTTAAAATTGGCAGATTCTCTAGCTTAGCCAATCCTATTTTATGAGAAAATGTTTATTTACCTCTTATAATTTTCTCTTGCCTTCCAAGTTATACTCAATTTATTCAATGTCAAAAAAAATGTTTTTTGATTGATGCCGTTACCTCTTATTTCATGTTCCTTTTTTCTTTCTAATTGAGGAATTCAACTTTGGTGCAGTATTCGAAGTTTGTGAAGCCAGCTTTTGATGATTTCATACTTCCAACAAAAAAGTATGCGGATATAATCATTCCCCGTGGAGGAGACAACCATGTAGCTATTGATTTGATTGTCCAACATATTCGTACAAAACTTGGCCAACATGATCTGTGTAAAATATATCCTAATTTATACGTTATCCACTCCACTTTCCAGGTACCCCTGTCATTTTTGCTGATTTACAATTCACTAGGCTAGCCATAATTTCAAAGGCTGAATTTTTGGGGTCAGTTTGTCATATCTGAATCTCTCAGTAATTGTTTCATGTTTTCCTGCAGATACGTGGCATGCATACACTTATCCGCGATGCTCAAATAACAAAACATGACTTCGTATTCTACGCTGACCGGTTGATCCGTTTGGTGAGTGGGTATTGCTTAGAGAAATGTGTGATAGCTTATAATTTTGTCATGGATGGGAGAATGAGAGCAGTCATTTCTTAGCTTCATTACTTATCTACTATGATCCATCTCTACCAGGTTGTTGAGCATGGTCTGGGACATCTCCCATTTACAGAAAAGCAGGTGACTACTCCAACCGGTGAGCGCCTTCACTCATCAGTCCTTCATAAGGGGCCCCTGAATGTTTTTTTTTTTTAATAATCTTGATGGTTGTTACTATTAGGTAGTCACTTCCTTTCTCTCCGTCTCTCTGACTTTCTACTCACATGCGCCCACCCACACTAATAATCATGATAGGATTTTCATGATCAGGCTATTTTTAAGTGTCGAACGTGCCCGACTGAGCTGAAAACTATCTCTAATTAGGAGCTGATGAAGTCAAAATGGATAGTTTTGAATTTTGCCAATAGTGGCAGCCTCCATGCATCTCTAACTTTAAATAACATTTGTGGATGCACCTCAAATTGGTTATGTGACCTTTTCTGTGAGTAATACCCTGATTCTTGTGTTATGCGACCTTTTCTCCTATCTTAAATTGGTTCAATTGCTTGGTGGTCATGCAACCCATATCAATGATTATGCTGCCTTTACAACAGTTGGCTATTTGTGTCAATGCAGGGTCAGTGTACACTGGCGTAGATTTTTGCAAGAGGCTATGTGGTGTCTCTGTAATTAGAAGGTATACATTCTTGTATCAGAGTCGTTAATTTTTGTGCAATTCTTTTCTTTTAATTTTTTCCAAATTAAGGCGTATGATCATGAAGTGACCCGTGTTTCTCGCAAAGTCTATCAATTTAACCAGCTCCTTTCTTTTCGAAAGACATGAGTTAAAAAAAAGGTCAGATATGGTCCAATATAATTCTCGGAATTCCTTGGGGATTCTTGATTGGTTATTTATGGTATCCTTCCAGAAATAGAAGAAGTTTTAGCCAATTTAATAAATATATCACTTGCTCTGATTTTACATAATGATCTTTTAAGGAGAGAAAAAAGAGTACGAAACAAGGTCCAGGAGGATCTCTTAACGCCTTCTTTTTACGGAAATGGGATCCCAATAACTGGAGAGTGCTGATAAATTATAAAAGCACTTATCTTCCTGCTTGATAAGCGGTTTGCTAGAATAGGTAATAATGAAGTAAAAGACATATCCCATTGCGCTGATCATTTCCAGTTGGCTGTTTTTGCATTAAGTGCAATCATCGAGAAGGAAACAGCCCGGATCACCTTGCAGGAATATGTTTGGGCACATCTGAAGATTTTGATTGATAGACATCACATTTTTTTTAAATATTATTATTATTATTATTATTATTATTGAAATAGGAACATTACCCTGGAGAATTTTATTGGGAACCTTGACTCGTAATTATCTTGTTGCTCTGTGTTCACCTTACGGATCATTTTCGTGGTTTTTAACTATAATAATGTATTATGGAACTGCTTAAAAAGTTTATTATTTTATTTTTCTAGAAAATTTGAATTTCATCAACCATATGAACAACTTCCGCACCTGTAAAATTTGGGTAGATCATAGCAGCATTTATTCGTTCTCTGGAAATTCTAGAGGCATTCTGAAGTTCTGTCTTCAACGAATTGCAGTGGCGAGAGTATGGAGAATGCCTTGAGGGCGTGCTGTAAAGGCATTAAGATTGGGAAGATTCTTATTCATAGAGAAGGTGATAATGGTCAGCAGGTTTGTCCTTCACCCTCCCAACCGCTTTTGTGCTCTCTCAGTTCATCAATAAGATCTCGTCATATGTTTTATTTAATTGTTATGCAGTTAATTTATGAAAAATTACCACAAGACATCTCAGACAGGCATGTGCTTTTGTTGGATCCTATCCTGGGTACAGGTTGGTTTACTTGGCTGAAATATTACTTTATGCTACTCCTTTTGATATTTGCATTTGAATGTTCACTCAACTTTAACCATCAGCCTTTGTCAGTTCTTCCCCCTCCCCCCCTGTGAAGTAGAATTAAGGGATTATTGGTGACAGAGTTGTCAGTTTATAGGGCTAATATCAGAGAGCTGTTTTTCAGGCAATTCGGCTGTTCAAGCTATTTCTTTACTTCTAAAGAAGGGTGTACCTGAGTCCAACATCATATTCCTCAATCTTATATCTGTAAGTTCCCACCCCTTCACTACAAAGTTCTTTAACTGCAAATGATGCCGTAACACAATTTTTTACATAAAGTAAAATTTTATTTTATTTTAACAAGTTTGCTGCAACTATTTTTTCCTTTTTGGATAAAGTTATTCTTCTTGGCTCTCATTAGGCACCTCAAGGAGTCCACGTTGTTTGCAAACGTTTCCCAAGGATAAAGATAGTGACCTCTGAGATTGAAAGTGGGTTGAATGACGATTTTCGTGTTATTCCTGGGATGGGAGAGTTTGGAGACAGATATTTTGGTACAGACGACGACTGAACAACAAGTAGGCCCCTTCCACTATAGATTTACAAGAGGTCTTCATGCTCCAATTCTGTCCAGTGATCATCAGCAGAGAGAGAGAGAGAGAGAGAGTGAGAGAGAGAGGAGTCAGCAGAATCGCGATAGTTTTCACTCTCAGACATTATCAAATTTTGATATCCTTTTGACTCCATTAGACATTTTACATCCTTTATACCCTTTTCTGAAGTGCAACGTATAAGTCGGACTTACTTGTGGGTCCTGAGTATGAAAATATAAATCATAGTTGTAGTAGCATTGGACAAGTTTATGTTTACAATTGGATCCACGATCACAAATTAAAAAAAATTGATTTTGTGCGATATATTTACTCATGTATTACTATTTTTTGGACTTTGATCTGATTCATTGCAGTTATTGGTAGTTTTTTTTTTTTCCCCATTAAGTTGCCTCTACTTGTGAATTCAAGCAGATGTATGGGGCTGGGGAATTAAAAAATGTCACCCGGTTGCCCTCTAGATGCCCGCCTAGGAGCAAATGCAATGGTTAAATGAATACAACGGTATGGTACCAGTGGCAACCAAACAATGCTGTTTTAATCAAGCTCGTTTGTGATTTGTTTCCGTAAAACGCGATTGAGCATCTAGCAGACAGTCGTATGAACTGCCGGGGCCAGTGTTGGAATCGGAGGGCTTCTGATTCTGTATCCAATGTATAAGTACGTAGTATGTTTTGATCTCCTTGAAATTTTTTAGTGACCAATTCTCTCTCTCTCTCTCTCTCTCTCTCTCTCTCTCTCTCTCTCTCTCTCTCTCTCTCTCTCTCTCTCTCTCTCTCTTCCTGTCCCGAAAAGGATTGGTGTTGGCACATACAGAGACTGGAGTACAGAAGAGTTCTTTTCAAAGATTTTGGATTTAGCCCAAGGAGAGTGGCCAAGTTACATGGACGAGGGAATGGATGAGGGAGTGAGCTTTTCCACTCAAATTATTTTTTGTCCCTGGAGGAGGAATGGGATAGAGTAAGTAAGAGAACACTGCCATTTGGTCGAGAAGAAGGATCACTCGTTCTTTTATCCTAGGTTGATAACTTTCGTTGGGCTAATTGATAAGACACGTGGCAACAAATGGCTTGTTTGAATCTTATTGGCATATTCGGTTTTTAAGACGTTCTATCTATATAGATTACTTCTCTCTCTCTTTTTCCTCTCTATCACCACCAGCATCTTCCTCAGTAACAGCCATGTCTGCCTTCGTTGGAAAGTATGCTGGTAGTTCCCTACTCTCTCTCTCTCTCTCTGTTCTTTTTCTTCTTCTTCTTCTTCTTCTTCTTCTTTAATTATGCATGCAAGTTGATGAAATTGTAAATAAATTACTGTGTCTTCATGATCAGATGAACTGATCAAGAACGCCAAGGCAATAGCCACTCCAGGCAAAGGTATATTGGCAGCTGATGAGAGCACAGGCACCATCGGGAAACGTCTTTCGAGCATTAACGTAGAGAACATCGAGTCAAACCGTCAAGCCCTTCGCGAACTTCTCTTTACAGCTCCTGATGCCGTAACCTACCTCTCCGGTGTCATTCTCTACGAGGAGACCCTTTACCAGAAAACCTCGGATGGAAAACCTTTTGTCGATTTCCTCCTGGAGAACAATGTTCTTCCGGGGATTAAAGTTGACAAGGGCACCGTTGAGTTGGCTGGTACAAATGGCGAGACTACGACTCAAGGGTTCGACTCGCTTGGAGCACGTTGCGCCGAGTACTACAAGGCAGGTGCGCGTTTTGCCAAGTGGCGTGCCGTCCTTAAGATTGGGACAACCGAGCCGTCTGAGCTGTCGATCCAGCAGAATGCACAGGGGTTGGCCCGTTACGCCATCATTTGTCAGGAGAATGGGCTTGTGCCCATCGTTGAGCCTGAGATCCTAACTGACGGAAGTCATGACATTGCAAAATGCGCGGCTGCTACTGAAACTGTACTTGCGGCAGTCTACAAGGCACTCAATGATCAGCATGTTCTTCTGGAAGGAACCCTTTTGAAGCCCAATATGGTCACACCAGGCTCTGATAGCCCCAAGGTAATTAGGCACCCAAATTATATATTAACATATATACTCTAATATATATTTATCAGATCGAGAACTGATGGATTACTTGGCTTGTTTATTATCTTGTTTGGCACGGCAGGTTACACCAGAAGTGATTGCTGAAGCCACAGTGACGGCACTGCGTAGGACGGTTCCAGCAGCAGTACCGGGGATTGTGTTTTTGTCGGGTGGACAAAGCGAAGAAGAGGCCACAAACAATCTGAATGCCATGAATAAGCTGGAGGTGCTGAAGCCATGGACACTTTCTTTCTCGTTCGGACGAGCACTGCAGTCGAGCACACTCAAGACATGGGGTGGGAAGAAGGAAAATGTGGAGAAAGCTCAGGCAGCATTCTTGGCACGGTGCAAGGCTAACTCTGAGGCTACTCTCGGCAAGTACGGGGGCGACGGTGCCGGTGGGTTGGCTTCCGAGAGCTTATTCGTGAAGGGGTACAAGTACTAAGAAGGCTTCAAAAATCATGATGACAATTTATGCATGTGGGAGGAGAAAAAAGGGAATGTCTCTAATTGTTTTTATGTACTATCGATCGATCTGTTGTATTTCTTCTTTGTCCATGCTTACCGTTTGCCGTTTGGTACATATGCTAATTCATAAGATGTCATATATATTTGCTTACAAAAATTGCCTCAATTAATTCTCTATCCAACACACACACACACACACAGACTTTAGGGAGTAATTCAAACCAGAAACTAAGTGAAAATGAAACAGAAAGAATTTGCACATTTAACTTGAAAATGGCAATGCTTCAGGCTCTGGATGAGCCAAAATTTCTGCCATGATGGTGGGTACTTCCATTTGGCCGGATGATTTCGAGGCTGCTGGTTACATTCTATAGCTTGTGGAGCCGTCAGTTAGGAGCTTCGTGTTCAAATTTTCTGTTTCAAATAATATATATCATATTTGGTGTCTCATCTACTTAAAATTTCATTTCAACTATTTAATGACAGGAGAACTGAATTCTCTTGCGAGATATAAGGAAATTGTATAAATGTAGTTTTGGAGTATTTTTTCAAAAAAAAAAAAAAACAAAAACAAAAAAAGAGAGTTGCACTGTAAGGTGATCCTAGCAAAATATGTAGAGATATTAAGCTAATGTTCAGGTCAGAAAACGACTTGTATTGCTATTCGACAACTTATAAGTGTTTGCCATATGATTTATCATGACTCGCGATACGAAAAAAGAGGGCAAAACACCCTTTTTGGTCCCTAACCTATTAACTTTGTGTCGTAATAGTCCCTACCTATTTTTTTGCTTTGATTTCATACTCAACCTACTAAACGAAACATAATTTGGTCCCTAAAATCAAATCGATTGAGTTGACCAAAAATTTAGTCAAAAATATAGCTGAGATGACATTATTTGGAGGGTAAGATAGTAATATTAAAAGGAGATTAAAAGAAAAAAAAAAAAAGAAAAAAAAAAAGCTATCTGCCCTACCCCCTCTCCCCTCCCCGTTTCCCCTCCCCCTTTTCCCCAACTGAAATTCACAATCTATCTCTCCGATCTGTTCTCCGGCACCTTCTCTGTGGTGGACGGTGTCCGCTTGAGTTTTCTTAGGGTTTTCTTCGTTGTTCGTCGTCGTTGCCATCGATGATTTTGGTAATAGCTTGACTGAGGTTTTTTTGTTGTTGGAGAAAGATTGGTTTGGAATAAATCGTGGTGCAAGACTATTGGCAACTCTCAAGTCTGGATAGCAGGCGTGGTGCAAGCTCCATCCTTCATAGAAATTGAGCCGTGCTTCTTCCCCACCGTGCTTCTTCCTCACCATTAAATCCGGCGAGCTCTTGGGGGCAGCTCTACTATGGATTAGCATCGGATAAAGGAATTGTTCCAACACTCCCACCGACTCCTTCCCCTTTTAAGCTCGAAGGTAGGTTGGAATGGAAGAGAGAAACCCAGATTCAAAATGGAGATCGATCTGCATTTTTTGTGCTACAACGGTGGTGCCGACGGTGGCTGTCATAGAAGGATCTGGTGTGGGTTTCATATGGCTGTCATAACTCCTGTTTTATTTCACTTCAAGAAAACCCAGATCTGGTCTGGATTTCATATGGTTTTCATGGAAGGTTTAAATCAGATCTGGGTTCTTGATTGGTTTTGCTTTTGATGATAATGAAAGGATTAAATGTGGAGCACATGGAAAGCATGTTGTTGATTGTGTTAGTCACTCGATTGATAAGAGAGGGACAAGGGAAACATAGTTGAATTTAAAGTAGTTTGAGTCCTGTTGGTTTAGTTCTAACTTTTGTATGCATATGTGTTATGGCCCAAGTAGATTGAAACGAAAAATAATCTGGGTGCTTTCAGTTGTTAGATCTCAAGCTTATGACATGTTTTTATAGTTTTGATTTGGGTGTTATTGGTGATGGTGGTGGTGATGATGGAAGTGGTGGTGGTGGTAGAAGTGGTGGTGGTTCTGGAAGTGGTGGTGGTGGTGGTGGTTTTTGAAGTGATGGTGGTTTAAACTTGGGGCATTATTGTCCTTTTATCATATATAAGGGTAATAATGTCATTTTACCATTTTTCCCCAAATTTGTGAGACACATCAGTGCCAACTAAGCTCCACATATGAAATACAATGCCACGTCTGAATTTTAAATGACTCGATTTGATTTGAGGGACCAAATTAGGTTACGTTTAATAGGTTGAGTATGAAATCAAGACAAGAAAATAGGTAGGGACTATTACGACAAAAAGTTAATAGGTTAGGAACCAAAAAGGGTGTTTTGCCAAAAAAGAGTGATATTTGTACAATAAATTTTAACTAAAATATCTACTTTGCCCCCTCATTAATTTTGATGTTATGTATATTTTTTTATTGAGAAGATAAAAATAGTTAAATGGTATATATAATAAGAGTAATATGTTGTAAAATAGATCCTGTTGGATTGATGAACAAACATGATTAGGAATAATCGTAGGGAGAATTAACATGAAATAAGAACACAAAGAGTTTAGGGCAGAGAGTGGAGCCGTATTCTCATTCATCTGATGAAGGAAACCTATCAATAAATAGGGAGCCCTAGGGTTACAATTACACAGCAAATCCTATACTATGAAATCTACTAGAAATAGCCATTCAACTTAATATATTTACAACACTCCCCCTTGGATATTTCTAGTTGAGCAATCATTGTGCACTACGTGTTGCCTCGTTAAAACCTTCCGTGTAAAAACCCAGTGGGAAAAATAACTACGGTAAGAAAAAAGAGTACAACGCACAATCTTTCCAATCAGCATCATGTTTCCTCGTTAAAACCTTTGCCAGGTAACGAAAACCCATTGATGGTTTGGGGTGAAAGACCGGGTAAACAGAATATTCTGCTTCTCGCTATACCTTCTTTAAGGCCTTAATGCCGGCCATACAATTCATTTTTGTCACAGCGCGTAGAGACAGGGACTTACATATCTAGTTCGACATACTCTTACCGGAAAAATCGGCACATACCCTGCTTACAACATAGGTCATGCGTAATCCCTCGGATAGCTCATGAGTATCTTCAGGATACGGAACATACAACGGAACGTTCCCCTCCACAGTCGTATGAGCCGCGAGTATCTGCTGGCACTCAGCGTGTATCTATGATAGCACTCAAATGGACACTATTTTAGTGCTATATTAAGGGTATTTTATATACATTTTACATGCATTTATTGGATATAATCCCTTGATTTTATATGATTTCATGTTTTTAGGGATTATCAAGAGCTTGGAAGTAAAAGTGAGCAAATATGAAGTATTTGGAGCTAAAAGTTACATTTCTGGAATATTTATACAAAATGGAGCAAAAGTCGTGAAGGCCCGTTAGTCATCCGAACAACTTATAAATATTTTATGAAGAAAAGACTAACGGCGGTTAGTTAATTAACGAAGAAAAGGATTGAATGTGTAAAGAATAAATGAAGAAGGCATCACTTTAATTCCTGGAAAGGGCATGTGATTCAGTGCAGCCGCGCCCACCAAATAGCCACGATCCAGCGCTCCATATTCCTCCAGGTCGCGTTCCACGTGAGCTCCTGTACACCGCACCGCACCAGATCCACTCCAGCCAAGCCAGCAGACAGCCGGGTCCCACTTGCAGCCATCACGCCTCTCCTCAGCGCGTGCAGCCCACGCGCCCGACAGCCTCCTTCCAGCCTCCACTCCTGGCACGCCACGTGGCCCTGCGGACCCCAGCTGCTCCCCACTATCTCTCCCTCTCTCCTCTCTCACACCT
Source organism: Lobelia cardinalis (assembly GCA_028566635.1). Classification (NCBI taxonomy): domain Eukaryota; kingdom Viridiplantae; phylum Streptophyta; class Magnoliopsida; order Asterales; family Campanulaceae; genus Lobelia; species Lobelia cardinalis. The sequence goes on from JAOWAN010000014.1 coordinate 8,404,356, forward strand.
CACTTCCACCACTCACCATCCGCCACCTCGCCTGCTCTCCTCCAGCTGCCAATCAGAAGATGCCACGTGGCAGATCCGATGCCACAAATTCTAGAAGCTTCTGCCCAACAGCCGTGCACAGCAATTTATTGGTAAATTTAGATCAGATTTGGTTAATTAATTCTCAAGAATTATTTCCCAAGTAAATTAGTATTTGACCAAAATTATAATTTCTTTTAGGGTTAGGATTAGGGTTTACTCACCTATAAATAGGGCCTCTCTCCTCATCTTTTATGTACCAATTCATAATATATTTTCTCTGCCAGTTTATGAAAGAGATGAAGGGTTAATTCCTAATTCTAGGAATTGGAGGTAAATCCGATTATCAATATATGCATTGTTATTAATACTTTCATTTATTCCCCAAGTAAATTAGTATTTGACCAAAATTATAATTCCTTTTAGGGTTAGGATTAGGATTTACTCACCTATAAATAGGGTCTCTCTCCTCCTCTTCTATGTACCAATTCATAATATATTTTCTCTATCAGTTTATGAAAGAGATGAAGGGTTAATTTCTAATTCTAGGAATTGGAGGTAAATCCTATTATCAATATATGCATTGTTATTAATACTTCCATTTGAATTGTGTTCTTATTGATATTTCTCTCGTACCTACGTGCGTTCCTTCAATTAAGTAGTACGTAATGCCTAATTCGAGGAATGATATTGAATTGTATGTTTATACTTGTTAGAGATTTCATACAATAGCTTGAGTGCAATTCTCTAGTTTACTTGACTGTACGACCAACTCGGGATAATTTAGCCAGGCTAGTGAGTCTCTACCAGTCTCCCCCTGACCACTACGCTGGTAGAAATAATATTCAGACTCAAGGAATTGACAGTCGATGGTAATATGTACACGTCGAGTAGTCCGATTATAACATTGATATCCTTTCTGAATGGTTGCATACCCGACGAAGACACATTTTTCAGCACATGGGTCAAATTTGTTTCGGCTGAATTTAGGGATGTGGATAAATACTGAACATCCAAATATCCTGGGAGGTAAAGTCAGTATGGAGGGTATGTCTGTTTGTGTGGCCAAGATTTGGATGGGAGTTTTTCGGTGGAGAATTTGGGAGGGTAAGCGATTAAGGAGATAAATAGAGGTAGCCACAGCTTCAGGCCAGAACGTACGTGGGACGTGTGACTCAAACATTAAAGATCGAGTCATCTCAAGTAAGATTTTGTTTTTGCGTTCGGCCACCCCGTTTTGTTGTGGTGTGTCGGAACAACTAGTTTGATGTAGAAGCCCATTTTCCAAGAAGAAGTTTTACATAGAGTAGTTAACAAATCCACCCCCGTTATCTGACCGAAGGATTTTGATGGTGGTGTTGAACTGTGTTTGAATCATTTTATAGAAAGCAAAGAATTTATCAGGTAGCTCAGATTTATGTTTCATAAAGTAAACTCAAGTCATACGAGAGAAATCATCCACAAACAAGATAAAATATTGAAATCGACTAGTATGAGAGTCTAGTGCAGGACCCCAAACACCCGAATGTACCAAAGAAAATAATGTTTTAACTCTAGTAAAATTCGGATGAAAAGAAACCCGATGGTGTTTGGCTAAAATGCAAGTTTCACAAGTCAAAGGGGAATTATTGTTTGTAAAAAGACTGGGAAATAAACACTTAAGATACCCAAATGAAGGATGTCCTAAGCGCCGATGCCAAAGCCAAATTTTCCTATCAACCGTCCCGTGAGCAAGAATGGCTTGTCCTTGATGAGCCACCTCATCGACGTAGTAAAAGCCTCCACGTTCAGTACCACACCCAATGATCTCCTTCGTACGAATGTCCCGCAAGAGACAAAATCCAGGATCAAAACTGCACAATTTAATTCCCGAGTAATATGACTTAATGATAACAGTTTGCAAGCTAAGGATGGAACATAAAGGCAGTTATGCAATTTTTGGTTTGGAAACAGTTTTGTGGACCCTTCTCCTTGGACAACTACTAATTCTTCGTTAGTTGTTTGAATGTGGGATTTGGTTGGAGGGTTAAGATGAAGAATATCAGACAGATTATGGGTCATAGTATCCGTTGCCCCACTATCAAAGATCCATTGAGATGATTTATTAAAAACAGGCTGAGTGTGAAAGGCTTGGGTTTTAATTTGCTGGTTCGGGTTGTGATGGGCTTGGGGTTTAATTTTAATGGGCTGGTTCAGTTTGGGCTTTGGGATTTTGGGTTTAGGGGGTGGGTGGGGTTAAGTATCTGGTTTGGCTCGTTCTTCCCGAAGGTATCCTCGTTCTCACTCTCTCCCATCTCGTTCTCTTCTTCCCCAAAGCAACCAACTCTGAAAAACCGGGGTTTTGAGAAGGTTGTACCTGCGGTTTTTGTTTTACCTTGATGATTTCTGTTAGGGTTTTCGCCACCACCTCCATTGGCTTCTGCGGCATGCCCTAGCTCGGCGTTGTCTTCCTTTGCCATCTTCTCCTGTTCTCTCGCTACTACTACTCAAGCCGTTGCTACTACCTTCATCTTCCCTTTCTTGTGGTTGTCCTCCCACCACTCTGGAAACCCAACGAGCTTGAAGCACGTCTCCTTTGTGTGTTTTGACATCCCGCAATGAGAACAATGAAGATGAGATTTGTCCTCCTTACCCCGTTTCCATGATTTCTCCGGTGCCTCTGTCCGATTTCCTCGACCTCGTCCCCCATTATTGGTTCTTGCAGCGAGTCCGACCCCAATTTCTCCCGATGATGCTTGGACGCCCTCACTCCCAGCTGCCGGCTTCAAGATTTGAAGTGTGGAGGCCTCCCTTCTCACCATTGAGTAGGCGTGCTCCACTGAGGGAAGGGGGTCCTGCTTGAGAATGTCCTTCGAATTGACTCGTACCGATCGTCGATGGTCGTGAGAAATTGGTACAGTTGCTACTCCATGGTTATTTGGTTGAATACGACTATGTCTTCTGGACATTTCATGGGATTTGGAGCCCTGCGGTCAATCCTCATCCAGATATTCTGTAGGGTATTCCAAATGCTCTCTAATGTCTCCTTTCCTTGCCGGACTGTGCTCGCCTTCTTGTGTAGCTCGTAAGTTTGGAATGAATCGGCTCCACTGTTGTACATGATAGACAACCCGTTCCATAAACTCCGGGCTGTTGGATATTGAGCAACGTCGTTTATCAACGAAGGCTCAATATTTTGGACTAGCCATGTGAACACGGCTTGATCTGATTGCTCCCATCTCTTGTAGCTTGGGTCGGTGATCTCCGGTGGTAAGTCAGTGAGATGATCTCTTTTTCCCCTTCCTCCAATTGCTTTCTTCATAATGCCCATAGTGGGTGATTTTCATTGTTCAATTTGATGTTGATTGAAAGGTTTTCACACCCAATTTATGCTGGTTGTTGGTTACCTAGTCCGTTTCGAAGTAACGCTGCAATTTGCATCGTTAACTCGTCGGGTATGGCTGTGTTTTGGCTTCCTGATAGGAGTGAATTATTTTCTGACATCGTATTTGAAAATTTTTGGTGGCTGTTTCGAATGTTTAGTAAGGTTGTTTATCACTTGATTTTGGTTGATTTGGCTTTGGGAAAGGTATTTGGACAATGATGAATTTTTTCTGAGTCCCTAACGATCAGAAACACAGCTCTGATACCATGTTAAACATGGATATCAAGAGATCAGTGGGAGAATTGTATTTCATTGATACAATTGGATTACAAGACAAGGCTATTTATAGAGTTTATAAAGACCTTATCACTCATTGATATATTAAATCAAATCATGTTGGTTCAACCTCACCAACCCCACCTACTTTACCTACCTCACCTTCTTCATCAACTATACCTACCTTACCATCTCTTTCTAACAGTAATGTCACGGCTAGTCAAGGCATGGAGAATGGATTCATCACTGATATAAACTTTTTTGGGCACTTTTATATTTGATACATAGCATCTTCTGTAACTTGTTCGACGATGAAACTTGTGTTGGTATTTTAGTGTAATTAAGAGATTAACTAAATATCTCTCGTTGCAATATACAAATAAGAGTGCACGCTTATTTGTTTATTATAACGAGTGTTGGGGAACCTAGACTATGGCGGGGGTTCGGGGGCTGCAGCCCCCGGGAGAAGCGGGATCTAAGGGGCAGAGCCCCTAGTTGGTTATTTTCGGACTCTTTGCTTCTTTAAAATCGCATCAGATTTTTATTTTCGGATCAGTTAACTTATGTTTTTGGTTCGGTAAATTAAAACACGTTAATTATGTCTGAAAGAGGATAAACTGCCTTTGGCAGTTGATTTCAAAAATTACTGTTTCGTAGTTTCTTCCGAAAACTGTCGTTTGGTAGTTGAGTCTGGGAGAGTCTCTTATTAAGAGATCTGCTTGTCGGTTTCGGTCAGAACACACAACAACAAAAATAGATTAAACTCTTGAAAATTTTTGATTTTATCCGATTGAACGAAAAATAGTTTAATCTGATAATGAATCAAATTCAAGACTTTAAAGATATCCACACGGTCGTATAGATTTTCCAACAACTTGATTGGATGAGTGATAGCACTCAATTAGACCTAAATTTAGTGCTATTTCTATGAGTATTTTGATGTGTTTTTATGTGATTTTACGCTT
>JAOWAN010000014.1:8409078-8419417 GCA_028566635.1 Lobelia cardinalis
TTTAAACTAGTTCATTGTAGTGCTAGTAGTAAGTAGGTTAAAATTATTCTTTTTGAGCACCGACGACAGTGCGATCAATGAGCTACAAAAAAGATGATGGATCGAGTGAAGAGAATATTGACCTTTATTTTCTAGACACCAGCCATTCATATAATGACTATTTGACCTAAATTCGACGAGTTTTAGTATTTTGAAAATTATACTTAGTGTCTAAGCACTTCTAGTAATGAGTGCACTTTCCTTAACAAATAAACATATAATCATGAATTATGAACATAATTAATATAAATTATGAACATGACGTACATATAATTAATTATGTTTATATTTCATGATCATATGTTCACTTTTTTTATAATTATGGTCATAATTCATAATTATGTATTTATTTTTTGAAAATGACAATTCTTGCTAGAAACGCTTAGACACTCAATATACCAACAATTAGTATTCTTATTTTACAAGTTAGTTTTGAGTTTTTTTATCAAGAGAAACAATGAAACACTTTTATTTACTAATTTAGCATTAATGACTATTTAACAAAAGATATTACTGAATGTTGAATATTGAATATTGAACAAATATGTTTGTTTGAAGCATAAAATTCAGCAATTACGAACCTAATCTAACTCAATTAAACAAAAAAAAAGGGGACAACTGAAATAGTAAGAAGATTATCTAAACATCCAAAATGTTTTTTATTTCGATCATTGATAATGCAATAAATTAATTTCAAAAATTACACTAAAGAAAAGGGCAAATTATATCGTGTGCCTAGGCACACGGTGCTAGGTGTGCCCAAATGCACATAAATATATAAAATTATGTATATAATGTGATATAAAATGTAAATAATATATATTATGTACATAATTTATTATAGTTATGTGCATTTGGGCACATCTAGCCCATCATATGCCTAGGCACACGGTATACCAACCGAAAAAAAAGCCCTACAAAGCCAAAAAAGATGGAACCCTTACAACCATAACTTTAATGTTATTAAACAAAAAGTATGAAGTTTTTTTGGCAACAATCATAAGAGCAGCATTTGACTTGCTATTTGCTATATTATAGCAAGCCTATCACATTTTTTACACAAATTATATCGTGTATTTAGGCACCCATTTTCTTCATAAAATATACATAAGGTTTATGAATTATGTACATAATATTAATATGAAATGTATATAATAATTATGAACATGATAATCAAATAACTCATGTGCATTTCATATTTATGTTGTGTACATAATTCATAAATATTATGTACATTTGTTAAAAAAAATGAACATACCTTGCTAGGTATGCCTAGACATACGGTATACCAACTGCATTTTTTATGCTCTAACGGATAAGGCAAATTATAGCAAGTTTGCTAAATTTTAGCTTTAAAATATAGCAAGCCATGAAAAATAATTAAAAAATTATAATAGGATTCATAATTAACTCTAGTATATGTGATATAGCCATTAAATTTTATAAAAATATAATTATTTAATTATTTTTAAATATATATAATTCACTTTACAAGATATAATAAATTTTAAATTACTTATTAAATAATTAAAATAATATATTTTTATTATTTTACCAAAAGTAAAATATTATTTATTTTAATTATTATTTTTAACTTACATAATTATTTTTTAATTATTATAAATATATTAATATCTATAATTTTTAAAATTATTATAAATAGTACATTATAATAGTAAAAAAAATATAATATAATTTATTATTTTAATTAATTGATAAATTGAATCTCCCAACTATCCAATTAGTCTTCAATCCAACCAACAGTAATATTTTATTTAATATTAATTAATTAATTAATTATACCAATAAAATATATTTATCGGTATAATATACTGGTAAAATATATAAATCGGTAAAATATATTCATTGGAATTTTTAATAATATTAATAAATTAATTAAAATAATTAATTGTTTTAATTTTACTTGGATATTTCCATTGAAATATATTCGTTTAAATTTTTAATATTGATTTCTTAATTAATTTATAATTTTACTTAAATTAAAATATTATTTTCTTTTAAATTATTATTTTATATTTAAAATACTTAATATTTATAATAATTATATATTTGAAATTATTGTAAAAAGTATATTATAATAATGAAGACATTATAATATAATTATTAGCTATATTTTAGCAAGTGAATATTAAAGTGGCAAATTTTTTGACTTGCTATATTTTTATTTATTTGCTAAAACTATAGCATGGTTGGAGATGCTCTAACAAATTCACCGGCTCCGGTTGCACGGACGACAAATACGAAACAACGCAGAGTTGTTGCCAGCATTAGTTATACACCTCTCTCCATTTAGGGAGCAAACTGTACTGAGAGCCAAATCAATGTCTCTTTCAACATCCTTCCGTCTATTCCCAACAAAATTCCCCCAATCTTTCTTCAACCCTTCTTCCCCAATCATCAAAACCCTAACCTCATCCCGCCACCACCCTATACTTCCATTACTACCCTCCTCCACACACCTCTCCTTCTTCAAATCCATCACAATCCAACCCATACCCACCAACCCTTCCCCTCTTTACTCCACGCCCAACTCCTCCTCCGCCTCTCTCCAATCCATCGAAGAACTCCCGCCAAAACTTCAAGAAATAGTCAAACTCTTCCAGTCCGTACAAGAACCCAAAGCCAAGTACCAGCAGCTCTTATTCTACGGCAAAGAATTGGCCCCTCTTGATCCCCAGTTCAAAACTACTGAAAATAAGGTTCAGGGTTGCGTTTCTCAGGTCTGGGTTAGGGCTTATCTTGACCCGGGGAATAAAAATGTCACCTTTGAAGCCGATTCCGACTCGGTTCTTACTAAAGGACTCGCTGCTTTGCTCGTAAACGGTCTTTCCGGCCAGCCGATTGATGCAATTCTGCGTGTTTCGCCCGATTTTGTAGTCTTACTTGGGCTGCAACAGAGTTTGACCCCCTCTAGGAATAATGGGTTCTTGAATATGTTGAATTTGATGCAAAATAAAGCCAAGAAGTTATACCTGCAAGCTGAAATGGGGATTGGGCAAGAATTTGATTTGGAGAAAGATGTAAAGTCTATGAATTTGGGTTCAGAAAATGATGATGGAGTAAGGGAGGTTAAGATTGACTCGAGTTCTAAAGAAAGTGTTGTGAATGAGAAGCAGTCTAAATCAAGTGTATTGGGGAGTAGAGGAGAGAGAATTAAGGAGATTTTAGGGAGGGAGCTTCAACCTGTTGAATTGGAAGTTGAAGATATATCTTATCAGCATGCTGGGCATGCTGGGGTTAGGGGCAGCGATGGGGAGACACATTTTAATCTGAAGGTGATTTCAAAGGAGTTTGAAGGGAAGAGTTTGGTTAAGAGGCATAGGTTAATTTATGGCTTATTAGAAGATGAGTTGCAAAGTGGATTGCACGCCTTATCGATTGTGGCAAAGACACCAGCTGAAGTAGGCTGTTGATGGAGTGGTCATAAAAAGAGGTTAAACTTCTCCTTCATATTTTTTCCTTGATTTTTGTATGGGGTTTGATTGCTGTTCTTGTTGAACTTCAGTACCCATTTACTTGTAGTTGCTCTAGGATTTGATAAGTTATAAACATGGTATTACCATTACAAGAATAAACTAAGCAATTCATTCAGAGTATGTTTGAGATCACTTTCTCTTGAGTAATGCGTGTCCCTCTCCTTTTACATTTTGAATGAAGTGATAAATCCACAATCAGTTAATAGAGGATGTGATATATTTTAGTATAGTTGAGATCCTTTTCATTTTCCGCAGTTTATTATACTACTTGAATGACCTATTTAAGTTAATCTGCTTATCTTTGTTTATTAACATTCATTTAGCACTTCATAGATGGAACAATCACCCTTCCTATAGACAGGATGAATATTATATGATCATTTGACTTTGTTGGTTAAAAGCTTACTTTTGGCTATGCTCTTGTCTAGTTCTTTTCATCAAAAGTAGCAGAATAATGTATCCTCCTTACTAGTAGAGTATATTTCATAGGATACTATACCAGTCCAGAAAATGATGATATAACTGAATATATGTCTAGAATACCAACCCTTGTGCTTCGAAAGTCTTGGGGTACAAACTTATTAGGTATGAATACTTTTTCCAGGTTATGGGGAAATTTTCTGTATCACCGGAATCTCACATCGGGTAGATTTGAGATATGAGAGTGGCTTATATGTTGCCACCTGGCTAGTATGACTTAGCACCTACAATCACCCAGGACTTTTAGGTGGGCCTAACCAAAGTGCTAGGTAGGACAGTAGTTGTAACATAGGAGATCTTTCAGTCTGGGGGCAATACAATTGGTATTACAATGGAACTCAGCCCGGAATTGTGATCGCTCATAGGTATGCTCTGGAATCAGCCTTGACTAGGGTTACTAATATGGCACCTACTACCACTTACACTTAGCACTAACAATTATCCGTAAGAATTTGAAATCGGCCTGAAGTTGGTGACCCAAGTGCTTGGTGGGATAGTGGGCGTTGATGTAGCGGACTGGCTTTTAGGCTCAGGGTGTTATGAAGTATTAACACTTGAGTTTTAGGTCGTGAAGACTTTTAAGAGAATTTTGTGGATTTCCGGTTCGGTCAAAATTGTAGTACTAAGAGAAATGGAGAAACATTGTGATGCATTGTAGTGTCTATTGATGTTATCATTCTTAGATACTTTAAAAGGATGCACAGAGGCTGGTATAATGTAGGGATGGCAAGAACCAAGGTAACGATGATAAAGTTGATGACAATGATGAAGTTGATGTTTCACCCTCGGCGCAAATAGGTGCCCCGAGAGGATTATCTCAGGCTGTACCGGGACCCATGAGTATGAAAATAAGCTAGAGAGGGCACTAGAGGAAGATGAGGGAGAGACAGCAAGAGCTCAAGGACAGTGGGAAGATGCGTAATGGGAATTAATGAGCTTGTACGAAAGCCAGAGGAAGCTACCAAGGAGGGATCGAGACTTCAACTGGTTGAGATAGAGGAGGATCTATAGGAGGAGAATCTGTCAGGAGACGTAATGTAAGACCCGGAGGAGGATCCAGAAGAGGACCGCGATGAGAAAGACAGTTGAGTTCGAGGAAAATTTGGTTAGGAGCAGTGATTGTCACGATGAATGATAGAGTGAGTAGGGTTAAGAGTAGAGTAATGGATATTATGAATTTGGAAATTAGTATTGTTTGGTGCTACTGTTTAAGTAGTTCTATTTTGGCCACCTTTATGATGGTGTTTTGAGGCCTGATATTTCACATTTCAAGTAGTTCCATCATTTCGGCATACCTCTCAACACACCATTTTAATGGTGGAAAAACACAACTAGTCAAACTGTTGAAACAAACCGCACCAATGTCCAACATTCACTATACCCATGACTTTCTTTCAACTGTACTCCATCTAGGACTCATCATCCACATCACTGCTCAAAACCACATTGTCTTCAAACTCGACAATGATATTGCATTTGCAGTGGTTTATGTAGATTGTTAGCACCTTATCTTGGCTGGGCAGTAGTATGAAGATGAAAGCTGCATTTCACCCTGCATTTTCCGTATTGTCAATCTTCTTTGTGTCTATATTATCAGGTTCATGTATGCTAGTGATGTCGAGTGGGCTACTACAGAAGTTAACTGCTCTAAGCATAACCAGAAAGACCCCAAACAAGCCATCTTACCAAACGCTTGCAAGACAGACTTGTAATTTGATCCTTCCTCCCGAGAGCTACGTAGTGTTTCATGCATTAGAGAAATGGGTGCCATGAAAAAGTTAGTAGAAGATAATAGAGAATTGGTTTGTAAATCTAACTCAGTGCACACTTCAGAACCATTTTCAATTGAGTTCTTTTTTCCTTCATTTTTTGATGAAAAATTACATTTGTTACTTGAGGGCTATGCGGCTATGTAGAGAATATCTTGTTTGAACATGGGGGCTTCTAAGAGTGAGTTTTGGGTAGAAGAAGCCAAACACCTCATGAGTTTATGTAGGGGCATCTTCCTAAAATTCTTATTTGCTTAAAATCATCAATGTGTAAGTGATTCGATGCAGGTCTAACACCACAATTTAGTAGGATAGTAAATTAGGGGGAAGGGATAGTTGAATAGTGCTGGATTTGTGACCTAAGGATTGTGTTGATATCTAGGTTTGAGGATGTCTGATGGGACAGGAACTAGCATTTGGACTTTCATACTGTGCACAGCAAGAGGGAACTGTTCAGACGTTGGGGAGGGGGAGGAGGAAGCCAGCTTGTTGTGTGGGATAATCTACTTTTAATTTTACGAACCGAAAGAACTGGATGAGGACACGTACTTACCTACTTGGCACTTTTTTATTTTTTGTTTGGGACGAAGGTTGAGTTGAGAAAAAAATAGGAAGAGAAAGCGCCACCAGGGAAGTGTAACACGAGTAATTCTAGAATTCTTATATACATGATAGAGCCTAGAGCTTAATGCTGAAAATTCTGATAGCGGTACTAAATAGTTGAAGCATTCTAAAAAAAAGTTAGAATCATTGGTTTATGTATTTTCTTAGTTGGAAGGCTCACTTTCAGTATGGATAAAGAAGTGAAAAGTAAAAGAGAGAAGGGAATTTGTAACTGGGCTTTTGCTTAGCTGACCCATCTATTCAGTATCCTCATTTTGCTTTGTTATTCAAGTTATAGTAATTGTAGGTAGTACTTAAGATCGAACATTGAACACCATATTGGTGAATATATTTGATACTCTGAGCATCTCGCTCACCACGATCTTCAATAAGTTGGGGCCTTCTAAACAGTTTAAAGTCCTAACTCATGGTATTAAGCAACCTAAGTATGCAAAACAGCATCTAGATGAAAGTTAAATGGGCATGTAAGCAGATTGCTGCTTTTAATTTAGTCTCGTTATTTTTGTTTTGTCAGTGCTAATCGGCAGACTACCTAGCTGAAGATACATGCTACATGTGCTTATAAATGGCAACTGGAAAAGCTTACCAAATAATTTGTAAAATAAGGGGTTTTGGTTCATCCCTTGAATGCATTCTCTAAACATTCTCTATCCATGTCTGATGACTGATATACCACAAGTATCAATAAAATCTGTACATATGAAAAACTTAATGTCCAAGAAAAGCAAAAATTAAATTAGAAAAGAAACATTTCTGCAATTTCATCTCTTTGTTTTGCAGTTTCTGGCCATAAGAACACCGGTTGGTGGACTAGTCATCTCTAGTTGGCATGTTCCGTGCAACCAGTAAGAAAAGTGAATTAGGCCCACATTTACTCTTACCCTGAAGATTCCTCGTATGCTATACATCACTTTGTTACTCAGTACCTGCTTCTGAAGTTCCAAGGCATGATTTTGGGGCAAGTACACCAAGCTCGAAATCAAGTGAATTGTAGCCAACCCAGTCTCTCTTGGTCTCTGATTGAAAGGGCGAAGCGCTTGAGTCGCAATCAGGTTGTTGTCAAAGTAAAGCTGTATTACCACGTATTCAAATCTCACATGAAGCTTTCTATTTGGGTTGGAGAAGTTTGCTAGGATTGTGAAATCACTGTTCAAATGCTCCGGCGAGTCAAAGTATATGACATTGAGGCTCGCGTTGTTGGTGTCAAAGACAGGGTTTCTTGGTTTGATAACAAGAAAAATGACCAAAGTGGCTATCCCGAAGAAGATTAGAAGAAGGCTGAATACTAAGCAAATGATCGCACTACACCATACCATTGGAGTGGTACGACGTGGTCTCTTGAGTATTGGTAGATCTCTCGTCTTTTCAGTTCTTGGATATACATCTGGTGTTAAAATTTGTTGATTTGGAGTATGCTTTGATGTGAAAAAATGAGTAAGAGGTGATGGCCTTGTTTTTCTTCGGGGCGGAGGAGAGAGCAGTGGCGACTCGTATGGTGTCAAAAATTGTTGGTCCATGGCCTGCTGTGATCCGGCAAATTGGTCCAGTTGGGACTGGTTGGATTTTTTCCGGGGTGGAGGGGCTAGTGGAAGTGGTGGTGGCTGCAGGGGTGGTGGAGAAAGAGGGATCATCTTAAGAGGAGTTTATGGAGTAAAAACCCACCCAATGAATCGAGCTTTGAGCGGAGGAAGAAGATGGGCATTTGATTGGATTGAATGATTTTTTGATAAATAAAACATGGGAAATGAATTAAAAGAATGTTAAAGAGGAAAGAAACTTTTGATTGAGAGGTTAGTGGGGCCAATGTGTTGTTTGGAAATTGGGAAAAGGAAGTGGGGATGGGGGGGTGTGGGATTTTAAAGTGAAGTATGTAGTAGGTGTTTAATTTTTGAATTCTTCTACTTTTGAGTTGTATATAATTTGAAGCACCCCATTAGTGAAACTCAAAACGGAAGTGCTCCTGCAATGCAGTGGGCTTTCACTTTCTTGGAGTTGTGTGGCTTTGGGACTTTGACTCTTGTTTTTGTTGATTATGACCTCAAAATCAACGGCTTTGATTTTATTGTTACTTGCCATGATCAGGGGTTTCTTGGCTCGATGATTTGTAATGCTTGCTCACTAAGAAAGTAAGATTTAGAGCAAAGGAGTTCGAATCTTCTGATTCAAATGATGTTTCAATTTTTATATTTTTAGTTAATTTAGAATATATATCATTCTTAAAAAAAAATGTGACATTAGATGAGATATCATTTAGAATAAAAAAAATTCAAATTCAGAGCAGAGTGGGGTCTCCAAAAGCCCCAAGCATTTTGGGTATTGTTGTTCTTGAATACTATCTGAAACCCAACAAAAGTATTACAAGTTGGGGATTTTAGCAACATATTTTAAAGCCAATAAGTAATCAAGAAATCGGATTTGTGGATTGTTTTTTCCCGAGTGTATTGTATACTTTTATGTCACAAAAGGGTTCAACTTCTTTAATAGCCATGTGGAAACAGTCTCAAGAGTTCTAGAATAGACCCATGGTTTTTGTTCTTTGCCTTGGCAATGTCTCTCTGGTGTGGAGCATGCGCCAAACTGGGCCACGGGAGTATATAGTTGGTTTAGTTAAAGCCCGAAGATTTGGGCTCTAGCCATACACCATTATGGTTTGCGGGCGATTGAGCTACAGGCACCACTGCTGTCGGGAACCTCGGGCGCCATTCCAACGACCATCTGTAGATAACATTTGGCTGAAATCGGTATTTACTGTGCAGTCCAGGCAGAAGGCATAAACCATGGAATTGTGAACTTAAAACATTACTAAAACTGAATCCTATTTTGAGAAGGAACAAGGCCGTAAGTACTCTACAAACCTTATTATTAACGGCTCGATCATGAATCTGATTTCCTTGATATTTGATATTTGATATTTGAAGTCACATCATATTATATCTCTCTACCTTTTCACTTTACATATCATAGGTCCCACCATTTTCTCTCTATCTCTCTCATACTTTTTTACTTTACACATCATAGGTTCCACCATCATCATTTCCATATCAAATATCAAATATCAAAATCAAATATCGCACAATATCGAATTCCTGATCTGAAACCCTTTAAAGTTTTGGATTTAGGATACTCCTCTACAAAATAATTCAGCCTAGCCTCTCCCAATTTGTGTCTTATTTTGACATACATATAAAACGATTTTCTCTCTCGGAAGAGTGACTTGACCATGGCTATCCTACATCCAAAGTTAATGAAAAGAAGACAAAAAAACAGCGAAGGGAAATCGGAAAGCAAAGTGATTGAGCACATTGACAACATCCCAAATGAACTCATTACCGAAGTTCTAGCCCGTGTCACCGCCTCTTCTGTTAATGATTTATTCAGTGTCAAGATAAGGCAAACTATTGTTTACACCTCTTGATCAATTAACATGCATTAAAATTCTTTTTCTTTCTTCTTGTTTTGTTTTTGTTTGTTTTTTCTTTGGTCCTGAAGATATGTGAGATCGAAGGATCGATCATTACGTACGGTGCCTTAATCAAAGAGCTAGTAATAATTGTTTGTGTGCAATGTGTAATTTTCAGCTGCAAATTGTTTTGTGGGGTTTCGGAGGAAAACTAGGTGTATCAGAATGTATCACCGGAGAAGTTTCCGGTGGTTCAATGGCGAAGTACAAGTGAAGGAGCGTCTTTTTTTTTTTTTTTTTTGAATAGATGCATGGAATGTGAAAATCCTGAGGCGTTGTATAGGCAAGGCGTGGTAAGTTATAAATATTCTCTTTACTTTTGCTTCCTACTCCGTGATCGTACTAAGTTAAGGAAGGAAAGAGGGAAATTTAGACAAATTTACGTGCTCTCCCTGATCGAGCCCGGATCGGTTCAATCCACGTGTCAGCAGGATAGTGGCCCAAGTGTGATCCTCCGTGTCACCTGCGTA
>JAOWAN010000014.1:8426791-8437883 GCA_028566635.1 Lobelia cardinalis
GATGGAGAAGGAGGTGTGGTGGTGGTGGTTGCTGGATGATGATGGCGGCTGGTGGGTCTAAAATGGAGAATTGGGTTCTGGGCATGGGCTATTCGATTTCTGCAGTTCATCTCATTCAAAAAAATTTTTTTGAACCCATTTAGGTTACTGATGGAGAAGGTGTGGTGGTGGATGATGATGGCGGCCGGTGGATTACGATGGCTGGTTGTGCGTTCCCCCTCTCTGCTTCATCCCCTTTCTATTTTTTTTTTTTAATTTTGGAATATTAAAAATATCTATGATTTTCAGAATGATAGACAAACCCATTTGGGTATTGATTTGGTTGAAGAACTTGAACATGACTGCCATGGTTTTCCTTCATCCAGTTTTTCTTTTTTTTTTCCTTACTGAAAATACATATGATTTATAGAAAAGTTTTTTTGATTACACTTGGCATTTTTTGATTGATTGAATTGAGAGTAAAGTCTTGATAATGAGGCAGAGATTTGAGATACTGGATTTGAGACTTTTCCGAAATTGTAGTTGCCCCAACGGTAGAGGCCGAGGTGAGACTCTCCCTCAGACCCCTTTCATCCCTGCGTTGCAGCTGCCCTTACCCTTTGTCCTTAAATAGAGTTTTGATGCTTCCTTTATTTCGTTTTAATTGTCTTAAAAATGACATAACATTTTTACAACATGTCATTATCAAGTACAATTAAATTGAAACGGAGAGAATATTTAATTTTGGAATTAAGATTTTCGATACCAAATAGTGTATCATTGTTTGTGATATTATTTTTAAAGATAATACGTATTTTAAAATTTAAAATTTAAAATTTCAGGATTATTTTTTAAATTATTAGAATGAAATTTTAGAAAACAATTTAACATAGAAGATCTAAATTCTTGATTTTGTGGTAAATATTCTTTTATTAAAACCGAAAAATAAACGGTTAAGACAAGTTGATAAGCATACGACACACTTGTTAAGAAATTATTAGGATTTAGAGATTATAGAAAAGAATTGATATATCATTGTAATAAAAAATTAAAATATGTATTATTGCATCATTCAATGAATGTATTCATTTTTAAAACAACAAATACTACGAAAGGGATGTGTTTAAGATTGTTAAATTACATTGACACGTGTTTTCCATTAATTGAAGGGTTGCACCCACTTTTAAAGTAGGTTCTACTCAATGATGTGGCTCCCATTGCTATGTGATTAATGGTTAAAACGCAGTGAACTTATATTTTATATTTTTTAAAAACAGAAGACTTAAGTATATATTTTTATTTTAATACGTAAAATTAATAATTTATCATTTATATATATTGCACCTATTAATCTATTATATGATAATTAATTATATATTAATAATAATATTTATATTTATTTTTAATATATAAAAATAAGTTTTGAGTGTTGAGGGCTCTTTCGAAAGATTAGTATAATCAGAGATGGTATGTGTAAACTTCTAATAGTCAATTTGACGAAAATTGTTCAAAAAGAAAATATTTCATATTTATTTCAAAATACTTGTTCTAAATTCCAAATATAGAGATAAATCTTAAGAACAAACCTAAATACAGGAGGTGATTTTGATAATTTCCCCCGAAAAAAGGTACCCCCATCTGATAATTAGTAGTAGTACCTAAATTTTATTGGAACGGAGGGAGTACCGCCGTTTAATCCCTGCATGGCTGCATCCATGTTTAGTACCCAAAAAAATGCTGGAAAGTGTGAGTTACACGGGCTTGTCCGTGTCCTTGGGCCCAAAATACAATGGTAAGGATTAGGTCACGACTCGGGCTTACTAGTGCTAAAGACTAGCCCAAAACTGGCAATGTGGTCCGGCCCAACAATTAAAAACCCTTTAAACCCTGAGCAACCGGAAAAAAGAGATTATTAGGGAATTAGGTTCAATAGAAACCAGCTGTGTAGCTACTACCAGTACAACAATGGGGAAGAAGAAGAAGATGAAAGAAGGTGGAAGTGGGGGAGACAGCCAATTCAGCCCCGCCACCGTCTTCATCTCCAATTTGCCCTACTCCTTCACCACCTCCCAGGCACTTCCCCCCCTCTGTTTTGCAATTTTTTTTGGGGGGTTAATTAAATTTTGTTTTGTATTTTAAATTTTGGTAGTTGATTTATTTCAGCTCGAAGAGACCTTCAGTGATGTTGGACCCATTAGGCGCTGCTTTATGGTCACTCAGAAAGGTATATTTCAAGTCTTAATAAGATGTTATTGCTACGTTCTGTTATTGGGCTAACCTTTCTCTTATTTTTAATTTTTCTTTTTTAACTTTGTATTGTACTAATTTATGCAATTTATTCACTTTATCAATTTGGTTGCTAGAGGAAATTACAATTTGTCTGTATTCAAGTATTTGGTTTGTTTCGTGTAAATGAGTTGTTAGATTCTGCTGCATTGATATTGTTCATTGGATTTGGTGAAATTCTTTTTGCCCAAACCAGAACCTTGTGCAGGTCAATTTTCAAACTCTGATTGACTTATATATTTGACCTTGTTTTGCAGGGACGACTGAACACCGGGGACTTGCTTTTGTTCAATTGTAAGCCCTGTACTTATCGTCTTGGGATTTTAGGTCTGCCTGTTTCCATTGTGGTTGGATAAGCAAGTGTAGGAAGTAGGAGCTATGCTAGGAAGACATAGGCACTATACTTATTATTTCTTAAAAAGGCATCACTAGCCTGTTAAATGTCAAAATGATTCGAACGGCTAGAAGTTGGGAAAGACTCGTGATCCTCCTCCTTGAAAATACATCTTTAATAAGTTCTCAATGGGTAAAGGTTGCTCCGACAATGCTAACACTATTTTTGTGTAAATGATAAATTGTCAAAACATGAAATATTTGTCACATTTTAGTTTTTACTACCCCTAACGACTTGAGTTCCTTGCCACTTGCGAGGCAGGTTGCCTATGCCAAAAGCACAAGTCTGACTGAACACCATTAAATTTATAACATATTAGGATGAAGTGTTCTTATCAAGGTATTAAAATATTTGAGACAATATTCATCCCTGCAACTTAAATGATTTAAATTGAGGAATCCAAAAGTAGATGAAAGATACATCTAGAGAGAATAGTGGATTTCTCTGTCGATGCCAATGCTGTAGCAATCCTAATGCCTGTCAATTTAATTTACTGAAATTGTCAAAAGGACATATGACCTAAGGCGCGCTAATTATAGATATCCTATCAACTTTCGATGTTAGGAAAAGTGTCCTACTATGATTTTGATGGGTGGCAGAGAATTAGGGTTCGAATTAAGTATGATGATCCAAGTGAGTGCGACATCGTCTATAATCATTCTTCATATGTACTGGAATATAAGAACATTGGTTTTCTATAATCACTCTGTGGATTCTAGAGAGTAGTACACATTCTTCATATG
The DNA here is from genome assembly GCA_028566635.1 of Lobelia cardinalis. Classification (NCBI taxonomy): domain Eukaryota; kingdom Viridiplantae; phylum Streptophyta; class Magnoliopsida; order Asterales; family Campanulaceae; genus Lobelia; species Lobelia cardinalis. The sequence goes on from JAOWAN010000014.1 coordinate 8,430,194, forward strand.
TACTGGAGTCTGGAATATAAGAATATCGTCTTTATTGGATAGGTGCTTTTTCTTGTAGGTTCTTCTTTTCCATTGTTTTTTAACTTTCTCTCGTTGGCATTCTCTTACTTTTTGCTCCAATGGCGAACTTTTCCTACTAGTAGCTTTCCATTTCCAGCCCTTTATGGCGGACTTTTCCTACTAGTGAAACATTGAACTCATCAAAACTGTACAAGACCTCGGCACCTTGCTCGACATTGATCTTTTTTTCTCAGATTTCTCTAAAATGGTGTCAAGGTTCATGAAATTGGATTTTTCTAAAGAAAACAATTGGAGGGGATGTGAACCTAACACAAGCCATATTATTTATTAATAAGAGCTTACAAGGAAACACGGAGGGGTCCCCCCTAAAGCAAGTGTAATGCTTTTAATGAGACTTCAGCAATTCGCATATCTGTGAAGAGAAGTGAGTTGACACCTTATCCCAACCCTTATTATTTATGAATGAGCTTGAAGAATAACAAAGATGGCTCAAAGCCAGCAGGTGTAATGCTTTTAATGTGACTTGAGCACTTGAACTGTCTGTGAAGAGAAGTGAGTCAATATATCAGTGGAGCTAGAGCTCCTTGGTTCAGAAAAATGGATTTGCTCACCAGTCACCTTCCAGGCGTAAACGTTATCTTGAAAAAACTATGACTCTAGGAGGACTAATCATTAGAAATGTTTGGCATTTAGAGCAGTTACAATGGATTCGAGACGACAGCCAGACTTTGGTAATATATGCCAATGCAAAACATTTCCTAATTTTGATTCGTACCAACTGCCAAAAGGCAGGCCATACGGGATTTAATTTTGACTTTGGACCTTTGGTGTCATATGCTACTGTAGTGCTGCAAACGAAGATGCCACCCGTGCTATTGAGCTCAAAAATGGTTCATCCGTTGGAGGTCGAAGAATTGGGGTTAAACATGCATCACATCGTGCTCCTCTTGAACAACGCAGATCAAAAGGAAATCAAGGTTCGCAGTGCTCATTTTTCTGGATTAATAGCTATATATCATGTTCTGACCGTCATCATTCAAAAATTCCTGATTCCTAATTGTTTCAATCTGCTAATGTTTTCTCCTACTATTGTGCATTTATCCAGTGGTTAGCAAGGATGATGTTGTTAAAACGACTGATGAAAAGGATGTTGATGTTAAGACAAAGGATGGTGAGGAGGAAGTAGTTAATCCGAAGGGCGACATGGATATATCAACTCCAGTAGTCAGAGATGAAAGTGCTTCAGATTCTATAGAGAGAGGTTCTGGAAGATAATCTATGAAAAATTTGCTTATAGGCTAAAGTCTACTGCTTACAATTCTGAAAAAAGTGTTGCTATTCTATGCAGTGGTCAGTATAGTTGACGATGTAAACACAACGGGTGAGAAGGTTGATTTATCAGCTCAAGTAAAAAAAATTGGAAGTGCTTCAGATTCTCTAGGGAAAGGTTTTTGACTATCCATGACAGATGTATTCCTATAATTTGATTTATTAGTTAATCTTTTCTTCCTTTTATAAATTTTAAGATTTAACATCTAGGTAAATCTGACAAGCCCAAGAACGCTACAGCGCCCTCTAAAAATGTGCGAGAAGAAGGAAGTTCTTCAGAAAAGCAGAGGTACTGGATCTCTTTGTGATCTTGTTCAGCTTCTTGAGGTTTTATTTTAGTTTTTCTTCACATCCGAGTTGGCCATTAGAGAAATAAAGAACTGGTGTCCTTCGTCAATTGGAATTTCATTTTAGCAAATATTTTCATTAGTAGTGTAGATTTGCAATGAACGTAACTTTTACATTTCGGTAGAAGATGGACATGTATTAAGGATGCTGCATTGTATTTTTCTTGCAACATTCTGCTTTTTTTGCGATCTTAAATACAACATGGGTGATAAATTAAGAGCAACTTATAACTGCTCATGTAGCAATATGCTCGTGTTGTAACAAGAGATCAAAGTCACAATTGTATATTTTGCAGTCTCAAAATTCTTGTTCAAGATTTCTGAATATTAAGTTAGATGACCCATGGGTTCTGGAGGTAGAGTTGATTGTAGATATTGTTGCAGTTGTTTTGGACAGTAATAAGTCGTGACATTCCTTAAGACATTAACTGTTTGTTTTTGAATATCTCTATTCAAAATCAGTGCCCGATATAGATAGAGGTGTGAAATGTGTACCACATAATTTATGAATGGTGTAAATAATGCTGCTTTCATGATAAATAAACCATGAGTAGTGATGATGATAGCCAAATTTGGGTAGCCCATGTTGCGTGTCAAATGCACCAACTAGTGGACCTATAGAATGAGTGATTACTATTTCTAAGGAAGATGAGGAACCTGAATTTAGGCATCCAAGTTGGGTAGCATTGGCATTATTCTTATGTCATAGAAGCAAAAATTACATGGTAAAATGAAGCAACTACATTGGATCAAAGTGTCTTTTGGTGTGTTTCATATCCAGGGCTTTTGTAAATCCTTATCTGCGTAAAAACCAAAAGCTTGATGCTGCATATTGAGTTTGTGAACTCAGTTCCAGTCCCCAGTTTATTATTCTTATGAATTTACACTCTTTCCTAGAGTATTTCAGTAGTAATGATGGTCTTCACTGCAGATAATGGAATTGGTTTTGGGATCCAACCTACAATATATTAAATTCGAGGTCTGATCCTGAGTAGTATTTAGAAATGTGATCTCTTCAAGTTTAACCTAGTATGTTTATGTATGTGTCATACTTCGAATTTAGAAGAAGTCAGGCATAAGTTGTGCCAGTTACACAACCATCTGAACCATTCTTTGTTTCATTGTTGATGCTAAAAAGGGTTGCGAGAACCGTCATATTTGGTGGGATTCTTAATGCTGATATGGCAGAGGATATTCACCGCCGTGCCAAAGAGTGCGGTACAGTATCTTCTGTTACTTACCCTCTTTCGAAAGAAGAGCTTGAACACCATGGTAATAATATTTCTCAACTTCCTGAATCAGTTTTTCTATCTTTCAACACTTGTGATGCGTCTAATCTTTTCTAGGACTTGCGCAAGATGGATGTAGACTCGGTGCTTCATCTGTAGTTTACACAAGTGTTAAAGCTGCTCGTGCTTGCGTGGCAATGTTACACCAAAAAAAGATAAAGGGGGGGTTTGTTTGGGCCCGCCAGCTAGGTGGAGAGGTAAAGTTGCTCATATCTATTGGGTAATACATAAATGTCAACTCTGAGTTCATGAACGAAGTGGCTCTGTACTAGACATTTGCAAAATATAGTTTCCTACAGTGATTTAACTGCCTGCCAGACTAAATGTTACTTCCTCCGTCCATAAATGAGTGACATGTTTGTTTTTTGAAAAGTTAACCTAATTCATTGTTAAAAGTAATTATTTAACATTTATAAATTGTGTTTTAGATTCTAAAATTTCAATCTTTGAAAGATTATGGAGTAAACTATCAATTACATTTTTTTTTAGCTTGGCAACAAGTCAATTCTCATAAAAAATTGGTCAATGTTGGGTAAAGTTGACCAAAACAAGTGAAAACAGGACACTCATTTAGGGATAGAGGGGGTAGTTCATTTGATTTGTCTATGTTTTCTATGTTCTAAGATTTTTATTGAGGGGGAGGAAGCTGTAGTTTAGATTGCGAAACTAAAAAATATGCAATCTTGGTTCGCTTTCCCGCAAGGATAAGACTTGTGGTTCTTGTCTGTCCTCCTCCTTGGAGACTTTGAAACTTCAAAAAGGATGTACCAGCTTTTGAATCCTCTCAAATGGAGGCTCCCTCCATCCCAGAATAGAGTCTTAGTTTGAAGGTTAAACTCTGTTAGTAAGGTTTCTGATTTCAACCTATTTAGAACCACACACCTTTAGGCTTTCTAACAAAAGTTTGGTCGCTTACAACCGCTAACACGGATTAGTTATCAATCTTCTAGATTGTGGATTAATAAGAAAAAATGGATCCAATGAACAATCTTGATTTGTTCAAACTTAATTTAAACATGGTATTAACTATTGACTTTGACGCAGAGCTAGAAATTGGCTCAGTAGTTTTGTGAAAATGAATATTGATTTCCTCGCATGTCTTCTTTGATCATGGAGTGGCGGTGTACTATCATCTGGATGAATCTTTTTAATTAGGCGAAAGACGAGCAGTGACTATTGAGTGGCAGAAAGGATTCATGTAGTCAACCCCAAGTGATTAGGACTAAAGCTTAGTTGAGTTGAGGAGTTGTGACTAGCGTCTTAAGCAATGAAGGTTGCCTGCATGTCATCCTCCTCATTTAGGAGCATAGTTATTAAAGGCGCACCAAGGCGCAAAAGGTGTGCCCGGGGCCTAGGCGCAAGGCGCAAGGTGGGAGCGCGCCCGAACGACGAGGCACACAAAAATGCCTTAAAATTTACTAAAAATATAATATAGTTATATACAACTTCCGCATATGCAAGTAGTAAATCAAACATTTCTATGAGTCATAGATAGAAAAAGGTCTCTAAACATGTAAGTAATGGCAAATATATTATAATTTTTTGGTGAATGATGGAAAGAGAACTTCATGAGGAGCCAATCTTTGATGTGTGATAGCCTGAACAACATCCTGTTGTATCAAGCCTTAGCTCAGAACTAGAAATAAATTAATCTTGGACCTTGCAATTAACATCAAGATTAAGATTTCTCCCCCAAATTCAATTATCAAAACTGTATTGCAATTTCCTTCACTTAAAAGCCGAAAAAATATATATATTTGAGGTTCAACCTGAATGAAGGTTTTATATAAAAAAAAAAAACCTTAATTAAAAAACCTTTTATAAAAAGATTTCTATAACAAGAAAAGTTTTTATAAAAAGTTTTTTTTTTAAAGAATGGAATGAAAGTTTTATATATAAAAAAAAGGAACTGTATCAGCAGAGCATGATTAGTGGACTGAGTTTTATAAAAATTAAACACATCATGCTTATAAAAAGAAGGTCCTAATTAAAAAGAAAAAAGCAGTATGAAGAAAGGAGGATTATTGAATTTCTGTACCCAAAAAAAACCGAGAAAGGGATAAAAAAAGAAGAAAGAACTGGGATAAAGGCAAAAAAGAAGAAAAGGAACGACTTAACCGGGCCGGAGAGGGTTGTCGGAGGTCGCCTGAAGGTGGCCGGAGGTCGCCCGCTCGTGTCGATGCTGCTGGTACAGAGTTTGACTGGAGATGGTAGGTTTTTGGTCGATTTAGGATTGTGTCGTTAGTCGCTAGCTACTACCGCGTTATATAAGGGAAGTATCGTGCTTAAAAAAGAGTCTATATTCTGCCTAAAAACTGTCGATATTCTCCAGATCTGGGCCTTGCGCCCAGGCGCAGCAAGCCTAAGCTCACGCCTAAGCCCTAGGTGCGCCTAAACCCTCGCGTAAGGAACAACGCCTCGCCTAGCCCTCCCAAGGCGCCAAACCTGCGCCCGCCTTAGAGGCTGAGCCTTGCGCCTAGGCGCGCCTTTAATAACTATGTTTAGGAGATCGTGGAGGGATGGAGTTTGTGATGAATGAATTTCTCAAATCATTTATGCACACTTAACAACTTGTACAGAAGACAACATTTCCAAAGGGTAAATTTGGAAGATCACAATTGCCGTTTTTGAGGAGCATGGTTGATGCTTATAGGTCATTAGGTTTTGTTTTAACTTCCTTGATCAGTTGGTTGGTCATAATATATACATGTATGTAATATGTATATGTGTTGATGTATCATAACACTGTTGTAATTTAACTTGTGACCAGGGTGCGAAGACTCAGAAATGGAAACTCATACTTCGGAATCTTCCATTCAAGGTTGTTTAAATGTCAGCTGTTCAAACTTTTGCGCTAGTAACTAGTTACATAGAGAACCTAATTTAGATAAGACTGGAGACTTCTTCTTTTGTACTTATTCGCATGATGCATATGCAGGCTACAGTGAATGAAATTAGAGAGATGTTTTCAGCGGCTGGCTTTGTATGGGATGTATTCATTCCACAAAATTCTGAGACAGGGTATATTACCATATCCACTTCCATGCATTTCTTTCAATGAGATGCAAAATCTTACACAATTCTACACACTGGTGGTACCATTTGCAGGTTATCAAAGGGATTTGCTTTTGTTAAGTTCACATGCAAGCAGGACGCAGAAAAAGTAAGGACAGTAATACTCAAGTTACACCTACTGTTACGACAGGGTTGACAAATAAATCATCACTTCTATCACATGACTATTATTACAGGCTATCCAGAAGTTCAATGGGAAGCCCTTTGGTAAAAGGCCCATTGCTGTTGATTGGGCTGTTCCCAAGAAAATTTATACCACTGGTGCTAATTCTACTGTTGCCTTGGAAAATGGTACATCTCTTTTCTGTTTGTAATTATGTGTGTATATATATATTTATAGTTGTATTTGTGTCAATTAATTTCTATTATTTGTTCTTTTATGTGAAATGTTATTGGTGCAGTTAATCAATTTTTCACTCATATTAGACATAATTAGGAGAAATTATTTAACATGCTTAACTACATTTGCAAGTTGATAAATCTTGGCACGGTGAGAAGGGTGGGGTTGCACTCGGGAAATGTTTTCTTTCTGAAGAAATCCATTTGTTCATTTTCTCAAAGGTGCCTTAGTGGTGATTTTTCCCTCTAATTCCTAGATGTCTTCAAATAGAGGTCGAATTTCTTCGACATGAATCCACATGTAGAAAATATGTTTGCTACTAGTTTTGGGAGCTATAAAGTAGGAAAGCGTGGATGGAAATCTAGACACTGCAACATTGTGGCCCCATTCATATGGGTGTTATATATGAGCTATTCATTTAAGAAAAAGCCAAGTCTGGTATTGCAACTTCTGGCCCGAGACATCTTCTAGTCTAGACGCACGAAAACTGTGAAAGAGTGGTGCTCCAAAACTTTCTACCACAAGTACTCAAGACATAGAAGCATTTGAAGTCTTGATATGCAGAGTCATTTTAACTTGTAATATTATTTTTGGAATGAGAAATCTTTTACATGCATGTATCTACTTTCAGATTATCTTACGACAAAATAAAGGACGTTGGCGAATACAGTTGTGCAAGTCTGATACACAGTGTCTGCCAGTTCAACTGTCTTTTCCACCTTCCAATTAGTGAAAGTTCCCTTCATTAAGGGAAAAAAGATGTATGGAGCGGAGGTTCACCTTCTCAACTCATGATGTTTCAAAGTTACTCCTACCATCCCATGAAGGAGTGTCATTCTCCATTTTAGTTCGTCTTCACAAGATCCAAGTGGACCATTTGTATCTATATGCATCAGGACCCCGATTCTTGGATCTCTCGGTTCGAGAAATAAGAATCTATGGACATATTTATTTTTCAAATTTTCTCTTCCCTACAAGATGATATTGCTCGATGTGTCTTAAGAAAAAGGATATAGTTCTACTACAATTTATAAGATGTATATATATATATGCATATAATATAAATTAGAGCGAAATATACCATTCATTGATTAGACACTACGAACAGTATCAGATCGGACGGTCGAGATGGAAAGATACACTCTTCACACCTTCTCTCTCTCACCCACACACTACACACAACTCCACGAACAACCTCACACACTCTTCACACACTCTCTCTCTCTCTCTCTCTCTCTCTCTCTCTCTCTCTCTCTCTCTCTCTCTCTCTCTCTCTCTCTCACACACAC
>JAOWAN010000014.1:8462590-8475268 GCA_028566635.1 Lobelia cardinalis
AAAATGGACGAGGCCCTAACTTCGAGTAACTTGGAAAGCACGGGGAGGTGAAACCTTACGAAAAATTACACAGGGGGTCTTTCCTGAAACCCGAAAAGCACATGGGTGTCTTCCCTAGTTAACCCTTTATTTTTATTCTTTCAAATTTCTCTTTTGGGCACAATGGTTCTTTCTCGTGCAGTCTGCAGAGCAACCCCAAGGGCCCAACCTGCTAAAAACTTCAGCAAACTATTCTTAAACTCTATTACAGATTCCTCATGTCCTCCTCTACAACCTCATTCCATATAGTATAGTTAAAAATTATTGCAGGAATACATAAATGGTACGTGTAAATAATTTCTGAGAACCTCAGACCACTATTCTCCTACACAAACTTAAAGAATAAGCAGAAAATGGTGGAAACAGAATAGTGTTCAGCGAACTATTTATTCTCTTTCTTTTCGCTCAATGCTGATTGAATTGGGTTTAACCGAATTCCATGTCTACATCAATCAGGTTCCTCCTAATCTCTTATACATCTATCTAACGGCAACAAATTTGTGTGAGATGCTGAATTTCTTTTAACCAATTTCACAAAAGAATGGTGAAAAAAAAGAAGTGGAAAGAGAAAGAGAGGCCCCCCTCATTCCTAACTTACAAATTTTAGAACTTAACCAGAATGTAATTTACTTGTTTTGGCTTGTCTTTGCTCGCTTCCAGACAATAACAGTGCCACCGAAATCAGACGTGGCCAACAAGTTCTCACCATAATTCCAAGCCATGGCTATAACTGGATATCCATGCCCCTGCAGTCATAAAGAAACTCGAGTCTGCGTATCATTTTGTAAATGAGTATTCAGTCTTCAGAACTTGGTAGCACAAAGCAAAAAATGACCTGTAGTTTGTTTACACATGGATGCTTTGGCCGAGTTAAGTCGTAGAAGTAGACATTTGCATCCTCGCTACCAGCAACTTCAGACCAAACAATTCAATAAATTAGCACCACACAAACCACATACACACACAATAAAACATTATAAAGAATAAGGCATGTTTGTTTCATGGAAATTGAAGTGTGGGGTTTCTGATGTTCGCTGTTGTCAGGAGAATAGCGCTGTAAAATATTCATCCAGACAATAATCCATTGTCCTAAGCTATTCTCATCAGTTTAGTACACTAAACTTGACTTGCAACAATAATTTTAGAACCAATTTTAATGTAAGCCACGAATAGTCATCTAGAGTATGCAAATACCACAAAATATATCATGCAATAACACAAGACTACGAACCAATGTATTCTCCTTTTTCAAGGGATAGCAGAGGGCAAAAAGATGCACGGATACTGTGAAGCCGTGGAGCCAGTTTTAGAGAGCAACGAAGAGTCAAATAACCTTGAATTTCCAGCGAAACACTGCAACAACCAGAATGGCAACTGTTATCCGGGAAAAAAGAAACCACCAAAATGCCAACTTCGTGTGACTACTTCAAATATGAGTGGACCAAATAGTTAAAAGACCTAATGTCAAACCTGAAGAAAGACAAACTTCCATCGCGAGCAAGTGCAAGTAATACAGGGCCTCGTGCCAGCAAAGAAAAGATTCTGTACTGGACCGTTGTGACTGGAGATTTACGCTTGCTGCTATTCCGATTGCGGTGAGACCGTGACACGGCACCTGTATGGGGGTTCATTGTAACTGTGTATATACATCCCTGCATAATCAACCATTCGGAGAATTATAAGACATCTTTACTTTCTTATGTAAAAGACAGTTACAAGAACATTGTCAGTAGGGTCACCTGAGCATCCCCACAGAAAATAAGCTGTCCAGTGTGGTCATTATCCATAGCAGTAACCTCATTGTCAAAGTTTGTTTTACTTATTATTCTCCCAGTACTAAAATTGAATACCTGAAATGACATAGCATCTAGAACCTATGAGATGGAGAGAATACACCCAAAAGACAGATATGCACAAAGATGAAATACCACGGATGGCATAATAAAATCAGGCAAGCGTAAACATTGAGGTTACGAGCATCTTATTTTGCAATTTAAGGTCAACACAAATTTAATTGAGCGGAGTCCAATCTTCCAAATTTTGTCTCGAAAAGGGTTCCATCAAAAGGTCTATCAGCCTTTTGCCTTACAGTAAATTTGAGACTTCATTGCAAAGTGGGAGTAAATACTGGACCCTAAATGCACTTAGCCCTAAACAGGAATAAACTATAATCATTTGCATCACTAATAGAAGCACATGTACGTGGGCTCTTTAAGAACTGGATAATGCCTATGTTCAAGGAAGGAGTCTAACTCCCTCTGCCCAAAATAATAGTCGCTAACTTCACAAGAGTTTTAAGAAAGTGCTCGACTCTACGTGCATTTCTTCTAAAATTCTCGACTACCATTTAGTGGTGTCAAGACAATAGGAGTGGTTACTTTTCTGTCTGATAACTAATAAGGGCAGTAGACAATTGGTATTAACGTACTTACTAAAAAGGAAAGGGACTATTGTTCCAGGACGTCCCAACATGGAATAGGGGACTATTACCTTGGGAAGGCGGAGTATTAGGTTCTGGCGAATACAGTGTTTATTCACAGGTAATCTTCATGCAATTTGAACAGAATATGTGAAAGGCTTCTCTAAGCAATTTGACAATTTACATTTACATTCCAAAGTCCTAAATAAAACCTTATCATCATAATACTTTCTCTAACTGAAATCGTAAAGCTTATATTTCATCACTTCAGGTCATAAAGGGGCATTCGGATAAAGCTGAATCACCAATCAGCACCCTGAATGATCCAAACTTAACCTTGTTGCAGTCATATCATCCCCACTGCTCATATCAATATAACAGGAGCATAGTGGTACAAACATCTTAACTTGAGATTAACTTGTTATGTATGACATAATGAGCAAAATCAACATACCCTACTCTTTTACTAATACATGGTCATGGACTCAATTTTCCAAATTTAACGACTACAAACCTCGAAAAAGGTCAAAAAGAGATCTGAGAAAAATGTTTTCATGCATATGTCATAGGCATCTAGTAAAAGGCATGCATAAGTGACCTTACCGTGATTTCTTTATTCTCATTGCCAACTGATAGAAAGTTATTATTCACCTGCACAAAAAAGATGGAAGATGAAAATTATCATCTACAAACAAAATTTACGAGGAACCACCACTGAGTCATTTGGTATGGATTTTTACATGAGCAAGCTAAAAGCAAAGAAAAACTCTGGACATGCAAAACAAAGTGACTAGAAACTATTCGATGTAAATGTTAAGATGCACTTACAGGGTGGAACCGTATACATAGTTGAGAGGAGACTCCGTAGATTACACGAATGCAAAGGCCTTGGGCTATATCCCACACTCTCACAGTTTTATCCATCGAGGATGATGCAATATACTGATTGTTCAATGAGAAGTCAAAATCTGAAAAAGGAGAATAAAACACAAGTTATAAACCTTCCAGTCCCTTGCATCACCCTTAATAGTAATTCACTTCAAATACATACAATACTTAGGACCAAGAATTCATATGCATTAAGGTGCTTATGTTTTGTGCATGTATGTATGGAGGAGCTTGCAATGGAAAAGAATAGATCATTAGTCTCATTGTTTACTACTTCAAAAACTTGTCTGTTGCAAGAAAAAGGAATGTCTTAATCCGGAGATTAGCCATATAACAAGACCAGACCTTCCACAGAACAGACACTCCAAGTATTGGAAATTAAGCGTGAATCTGCGCGATTTATCCATAATTACTTCCACTGGTACCCATATTTTGCCTAATGGACATCAAGACAACCCTAGGTCAGTAATGATACATTAAATATTTCATATGTTTTCCTATTCATCTAACTAAAATGGGAAATTTTATTTCATAAGGACATTATACAACAGGATGGAAGTGGATAAAACATGTTTTACATAAATTATACTACTATATGAAAGTGAAACACTCTAAATCCAGTAAAACAAAAGGAAACAGATTCGAAAATCGATGAATAAGGCTTCCAAATAATTTGGCAAAGTGTTTCTTGTTGACGGTGTTTTAAGATGGAGAAGGAACATACAGCATCATTTTTCAGCTATACAAGGCTTGCCGAAAGCCAATAAAACTTTAAAACCCATGAGTTTGGGACTTTAGTTTTGATCACATAATAACTAAATACTTGGCCAAAATTGGGCGTTAAACACTTGGTATATTAAATCAGCCAAAATTGGACATTAAACACTTAATACATTAATCAGCCAAAATTGGAAGTTAAGCACTTAATACATTAAATCAGCCAAAATTGGGTGTTAAACACTTAATACATTAAATCAGGAACAACTTAAGAATAGACTAAAGAGACAATACCAGTTAATCCAACCTGTGACATCTTTCGAGTGCCCCTTCAACTGCTTCATAATTGAGGGTGGCTGGGTTGTAGTACAAACTGTTAAGGATCCATCTGACGCTCCATAGGCAAGTAGATCAGAATTCATGTGCCCAAACTTTATGACCGTAACTGTTAATGAGAGCTAAAGGTTCACTTCCACAACACATAAAACACCACCAATGGGCATAGGTAATGAAGAAAACAAAACTAGTGAAGATTGAACCAAAGATACCTACCCATATATTTGCACTGGTCAAAAATGCAATGCATTCCTACAAAAGAATAAGCGGGTTCAGCCCTTCGACGTGGCCGTGGGTGATCGCTCTCACTTGCATTTGAGCTGAAACTTGTAGTGTGACTCAATGCTCGGCTCTCGCTGCGTACCTCCTGCTAAACATACAAGCAGAAGAATTGCACCATGACTAGATTGCAGAGACGTGATGTGGTCAGTTATAAAATCCTGCAGCTACCAGACTGACATTTTTGATTCTAGATGCGGCACATGACCCTCAAATACTTGGCTCCTATTATGGGGAGAGGGAAAGATACTGCTGTCGCTATTCATGTAAAACTACTTCAGCACCTGTAGAGTAGTTACTCTAGCAGAAAATAGGTGTTGCACGCAACTAAACTCTTTCAGTCTCAAGTCTAGTTACAGAATGTGGATTAAAAAAACGGTCCATTGCCATTTCAGATTCAATTTGGCTAGCTATAGTTTAAACCATGAAAGTGCTTCTTGTAATAAAAAAATTGTGAAAACTGCATGTTATTGGCTCCTTCAATAAGCACCACCACATTTGGATGTAATAGACATATTGTATGTAGTTAAAATACATCATTATTAACTACGTAGCTTATATGAAATTATTATTGAAAAAGTATTGAAAAAGTGTAACTAGGGGAAAGATAAACATAACAGGAAGATAGGGTGCATACCCTGCTAGTACTCCAGCTGTCCACCTCAAGCATAAGGGAGAGTGGACCTGGAGACGACGTCCATCGACCACTGATGCATCAACAGTAAATTAACCTGATGTCAGAATCATATAGAATCAAATATTTACATAATATTCATTAAACCACAGTAACAGGTGTTTTCTACATATTGGGAAAACACCAAAGCACCGCACAAGGGCAAGTCTTATAATGTCCCGGGGGGATGGTGCAAGTGGAGGATGAGCATTTGATGTTCAAAATATGTGTACATACATTGCAGTCACGTACATATATGTCCACGGGGTGTTAAAAACTGATGTGCGGGGTGGGGAGTCATTAATGACATTTAGCTCGAATGATACCAAAGCGACAGTCGTTGCATACATGATACATCACAAAATATTTAGATGTTCAAGCAAACCGTCAGCCTGTCTTCACTTGTGGATCGATGTAGCTTCAATTCTGACAAATAGCTTACCATACAGCCCGCATTAAAGCTGTATAGAGGAAATAGTATATACCTATCCAATGATAATTCTACTCTTCCTTACATGCACACTAGCACAGAGTAAATATTCTCCATTATTGTGCTTTTCTTTGTATTGGATAAACACAAGCGTATTCTCAATTTGGAAGTGAGATTATTTATAGAACAGTTTTTATGCTAATTCAATAAGGTAGTGATGATACAAGCTTCCAGCTAATAGGAATGAACTCAGCAACCTTTGTCCAGGGGTGCTCGGGTAGCTAGGTAAATGCAAACTTTCCCAATTATTCGGTCTGTTAATGAAATTACGGTAAGCCACATAGCCTTTTCCATTGCTTCTCCAATCCTACAAAACAAAAACCAATGCACTGCATCATAACTTTAGGAAAGCATCAGTAAAGTTATCGAACCAAATCCTCAAGAGTAATAATGCTTGGCAAGAAAAATAAAAAACAAAGCTTCTCAATTTTGCAATTGAATATTAATTATCAGAATGTGCTCAGCATCTGTAAAGGAATATACATGGAGATAACAAGTCATACAAATCTAATCCTGCAAGCTGCAACGAAGCGGATATATGCGTTGCATAGACTACATAATTCAAGTATTTTCAAATTTCTGACAGAAACTTAAGAACCATGCACTCACTATTCTGAGCAAAGTACAATATTCGTGAGCATGTGCGAGCACATAGACAAAGTAATAATTGTTCCAGCATCGACGCCAATGTATAAGATGTAGATAACATATGCAATAATTAACCTGAGCAGAGAAATTGAACATGGGAAACTCATAATCTGTGTTTGTGTGGCAAATACACAATCAGAGAACACAAAAAAAAATTGCATATGAATTTCAGCATTTAATTGCTGGGAACCGAAACAAATAATGTACAGAAATAACACAATTCAAGTGCAGTACAAATTTCATCCTGCTATGAAGTGGTTATGCGGTTGCATAAGCTGCACATTTTCAATTACTTCCTCTTGACTAGCTTAAACCTGAAAATCTGAGTGAATGTGCAAGCACATATATGTCTACAAACTATATTATGTGCGACAACATGTCACATGTGTCTGAGCACAATTGAGTACACAAAGTAAGGTTTTCGAGTGTTTTGAGTATGCAAGTGTGATTGCATATATGCAAACTAATGCTGTTCTTGCATAGTGAACGTTCAGTTTTAGCACTGCCCACTGAATTCGAAAATGAAAATTCTCGCAATGTGTTAGTGCGCTGGCAAGTGTGTGCAATAGCGAAAAAATACATACAAACACGGAGGAATACCTTGCGGCGGAGTATACCGGACTGAGCCTTGCGAAAAAGGAGAAGGCGGCGGATTCCGACGTAATTAGGATCGGAGTCGGCGGGACACGGCTGCAGCATACAACTGAAGAATTCTGGATCCGACGTGAACTCAATATCACCTTCCTTCTTCTTCTTCTTCTTCTCCTCCTCCTCCTTCTCTGGATCAGCATCAGACGAGCTTTTCTCGATCGTCTGCGCCGCCATTACTATGGAACTTCCGACGAGTAATCCTTCATCAATGAATCGCTACAGATCTCCTCTTGTTATTTGTGCTTGAGCTTGAGATCGGCGATGGTAATTTGAGGATTTAGGTTTTTTTCTTTTTCTTTAGTTGATTTAGGGAACGGAAGCCGTGTCTGGAATTTTAAATGTAGAAGAAGGATTAATTGGATTGCAGATGGAACATGTGAACTCTTTTTTAGAGTTTGAAAATTGGCGAAGTCATGTGGTGGTGTCGTGTGGCCAGCACTCTAATTAGTGTGTTTGCTGGATCACCGACCGGCTAGTGTTATTTTGGTGACAAACATATAATTTATTACTAAAATTACTCAAAGTAGGCCTACCACACCAGAATATATTCAAGGTGGTCCTTTACCAATTATATTCATTCAAAATGTATAATGTGTGTGTTATGTTTGTGAATCAATTTTACTAAAAATAAAAGTCGTTATATCAAGTATCGTTATTCTGACCATCACATATGCATGTCACGTGATGGTTCAAGACCATTCAAAGGTTTGATTGGAGGTTGAGCGAATACATTTACCAAAAGCTCTGGCTCAACCGATAACGCTGTCCTCCTCTATGTAAAGAGATTTGGTATTCGAGTTTCATGCATTATTGATAATCTTTAAATCCAACATGTTAGTGTTGAGGTTGATGTTTTGTTTCTGGATATTGTAGAAAATTAAGAAGAAGGCAGCACCAAGCAGCATAATATTATTCACATCAATCGGCAACAACAAAATGTAAACGTAGAATTTCACAATGCTTAGTGCTTGAAAATACACACTACAGCAAGTGGCAATCAATAGACAATTTTAAGCCACTTGTGTGCACAATCAGTTTCAAACTAAAGGGAAGAAACAACCTATTCCTGAACAACATTCTTGAAAGCCTGTACTTGAACGCAAGTTTTGCTCATTATTCTCTGAATTCTTTGCTTCTGCTGAGGATGTTTGGGTAGTAGGAGATGAAATTGCCGTACTTGAGAGTCAGATTTGAAGACAGGTGTTACACATATTTATTCTCTTTTAACTGGATGTTTGTATGCCAGCCTGCGAAACAAAAAAGAAAAAGAAAAAGAAAAAAAAAGCAGTATCTCACAATGAATTGGAACTAGTTGAATCATCTAGTGGATGCCAAAACCGGTTGAAAAACCACAATGAATCAGCTTTCACGGCATATCCTTCCTGGTTCCGATGCCAACTATAGTAGGCATGGGTTCGGTTCTTGATAGAAAAAGTTGCATGACCAAAACTAGCCTCGCGGAAAGCCGAGTACTTCGGCTGTGGCTCTGTCATGCTGGACCATTAAAGAAATTCTGAAGTTAGCCATCTACCTTGGAAAATATATGTAAGAACAGATCTCCCAAAGAAAAAATGTCAAAATCTTACTTGGTCGCTAAGCCCTCCAGATTTCCTCCATCACCAATGGTTATGTATACAGGGGCTGATTGATCTTTTATCGGAACACAAATTCCATTAACAATGTTATAAGCAATGTTTGATACACGTTCCTGTAACATAGTGATATTAGTTGTCAACATCTGTTCAACTCAAATCAGCCTTACACCAACTGCTTGGGTCTGACATAAACATCCATAAAGAAGGAAACAGATGAGGAGTTTCAATTTTCATTGTTTTCTTTTCTCTAGTCCTGATATTCTTTTATGCATTGTAGTTAAATTTATGTGAGGGAGGCACTTACTGATCGCTCGTAGGCATGGACATGACCAGCAAACACAACATCAACTTTATACTTAATAAACCAAGGCTCATACATCACTCTCATGGTTTCCCCTTCCATATAGTGGTAGTTATAGCTATTATACCATGGGGAATGCATTAGAACAATCAACCATGGTGTTTCACTTCTGTTGACCTTGGGAAACTCCTGTTCAAGCCATTTGAATTGAGGAGTATATTTGCCTAAGACAATAAAGAAGATGGTTAAGATCATGAAATTTTTAGAAAGTTTCATGTTCATTTCTGTTCAATGGGTATGATTAACGTGCAGTGAGATACCAAAATCCAAACTGACATGTTTCCCTTACCATATGCAGAATATGAAGACAGTACAATGATGTATGCTGAAGCTCTCTTGATTGAATACCATAAAGGAGAGGTACTATTTGATACTGTATATGGGGTATGATACCGGTGCGTGAATGGCTTGAAAGGTTTCTTTTCTCCCTGGAAGAAAATCACCACAACTTGTGTCACAAACTAAGCATAAGTTCAATTATTGCACAGATTGATATTTTGCACTTGTAAATAATGAAATTTGCTCCCTGTGATGATACGACTTGGCAACTCATAAGCTACTAATTTAACCATTCATCATAGTATGTTCTATCAAATATAGTTGACAAACCAAGTAAAAACAGACATGATGCTTACAATCTCAGGTACAAAATCGATCTCGTGATTTCCTGCGGTCCAAATCCATGGTTGATAGGCTGTACTTCTTTCAACGAACCTTCCCCAAGTATCCCATCTCCTGTTGTCGTGATTGGGATAGTTATCAGCATAAGAGAGGTCTCCCACGAACAACACAGTTTTCCCCATTGAAGGATTCATTTCATAATGGGTGAGTGTGATATTTGAATCAAAACTCTGACCAAGATCCCCTGCAATAAGATGCTAAAAATAATGTGAAAAAAAGATCTTTGCAATGAGAATACAATCTCTGGTATGTCCATTTCAAGAAAGAAAAGAAAACAGTATACCTATGAGACCAAAAGTGTAAGGGACATCAGGTCCAACTTCAGGAGGAGTTGTAAACCAGAAAGTTCGTGAGCTGTTTCCGATACCAACCTCATAGTAGTATTTTGTATCGGGCTGCCGCAAACAACAAATAATCAGATAGTCGTTAAGCAAGTGATGTGAATGAAACAAGGATTATCTTTACAAAACTGAAAATTAACCTCTAATTTCTTAATGGTGCAGTGATGGATGTAGCCAGAAGTGTAATTGTAGAACTTATAGGTAGTGAAAATGCCCTTGGCCTCGTTCTTCTGCTTGCTGTTTTCGCTCCAATACAGGACATTATTTGAGCCAGGTTCATCCATAGTAATCCATGATACAATTACCGCCTTCCCCTCAAGATCCCCTTGCGTAATATGAACCTTGACAAATCACACAAAAACTTTCTCACCATCTATAGAACAAACTGTTATTATGGAGAGATTAAAGATTGGACCTGAAGAATGAGCATGCTCCCTCATTCTATTTTACTTTCAGAAGTATCATTTCAATAATAATTTATATATATATATATATATATATATGGAATTTCTGACTTTTTGAATAAGAACTCCATAAATAAAATGATTGACCCCACTAGCCAAATTTTAGCAATCAATCTTGGTGGTACATTGATCTAAATGCAAGAATATAGTAGAAAGAAACAGAAAAATCCTACTAGTATATTAAAAAAGAAAAAAGGTAGAAGTCAATGGGTTTTCCTAGCTAGGACGATTCAAGGAAACCCAATCAGCAAGAACAATCAAAATCAGCTCAAATTTAAGTAGAAAATTGGTTCCGAAATAAATAAGTATTACTTTCCCTTCGTGCTAAATAATGATCAACAAAAAAGGTGAAGGGAATCATATCATCCAAAAAGAGAAAGGGGGTGGGGGGAGACCTGTTGAGGCGCATTATAGCCACGAGGAACAGAGAAAACGTCACTGTCAAGGGGCATATCAATAGTTTTTTCGACCTTTCTAACAAAGCTACTGGTGATCCCTCCATTACACACCATTGCTGCATTCAGAATCAATCCAAGAATAATTAGAACACCAATCACAGAGCACCGGGACATCACTCCTCCTCCTCCTGGTACGCGCATCTTAAAGTTCTTATCCTACGCACCCAGCTCCTTCTCCTTAATTTCTCCGAGAGAACAAAATTAGTAAAAAAGAATCTCTCGGCCTCTCTCAAATCTAATTCCTCAAAGTCAAGCTCTCTCTCTCTCTCACACACACACCCCCCTTGTATATATAGGAGGAGGGGAGCTAGAGAAATGAGTTTGGTCCAAAGGATCGAAAATTAGGGGGAATATTCAAGCCTTTATTCGGATAATATCGCAGTCCACACGCCAAAAATGTCAACTGTATTTTGAATATATGGGGCAGGGCAGGGGGCACACCTCCCTGAATTTCGATGGAATCTCGAGGAAAAAACCCGCCATTTGTTTGATGGTGGTCGTTTAATTCTTTGCATAGTCGTACATGTACCCGCGACGCCAATGAAAAATTTGTGGGGGCCAGGCTTTTTAGCCGGCAGTGTCAAGATTAAATCAAAATTATTTATTTATATTTACTTTGTTTGGGGTCAAAACTGAATAAAAATTATTACAAAAAACATTTACTACTGTATTAAAGAAAATGCACGAGGTCGAATATAATCAAATAATCCTTTTTTCTTTTTTGACTTTTTTTTTTTTTTTTTTTAATTTTGTGGTCGTCCATATTCTCTTTAAAATTTACATTTTTTAAAAATAATTGTACCAATACTCGGGGCATGTTAATTTTTTGATGAAAAGGGAATAATAATTGAGTTTCATTACAAAGAGCTAGGCAGCACATCTTTCAAGTGGCTGGCGATATGTCCTAATATTGGTTTGTGAAGCGAATGAAGTACACATAATGAAGGTCAATGAGGAGGAATAATCAAAAAAAAAAAATGAAGGGACAAAAGGTTGGATTGACAATTGAAAGCCCAACCAAAGTGGTTAAAATATGGCTGAGCTGACAAGTATAGATTACTTTACATTCCCTTAATTTGCCTCTTTTTACTCCTCCTTACCCAACAAAATAAATCATATAATTTAAAAATAATATATATATATATATACTCCAATCGTTTTGTTTTAATTGTCCTAAAAATAATATTTTTTCTCTTCACAATATGTAATTATCATGAACAATTAAAACAAAACGGAAGGAGTATAACCTTTTACTAAAAATAATATTCCCTCCGTTCCGATTTAATTGTACAATAATATGTTGTGAGAGATTTATGTCGCTTTCAGGACAATTAACGAAACGGAGGGAGTAAGAGTGTTTTTTTAGAAAGCATACGTATGTCGGATAAATAAAAGAAGAAGTCAGATAGAGTCCGGATCCTCTATAGCATTTGGTGTGCCACTATGTGTGCCACCACTCACATAGTGGTGGGTCCCATTGTTAGTGGGTCCCATCACTATGTGAATGGTGGCACATCAAGTGCCATAGAGGATCTCAACTCAGATAACTGTGTATCCCTCTCACCCGTGTGGCATTCTTTTTGTCTCTTTTAGGGCTTCTTTTTCTGTATATATATTAAGGGCTTTAAACTGTCTCAT
>JAOWAN010000014.1:8498181-8513467 GCA_028566635.1 Lobelia cardinalis
ACATAAAGCACAAACAGACCTCCCAACTAACCAATAAAATACCCCAAATAAAGCAAGGTATTACTACACTATTCAAATGAAATATGATGCAGGTGGGCGGACTATCAGCGATTTATATCGACTAAGAATATAAATAAAGGTGTGAAGGCCATAACAGAGTGTGATTAATCAGCTTACCCCCAGGCAAGAAGAAGAACCTTCTCATAAAACACGCTTGATAACTCTGAATGTGCCAGGCTGAAACGAGGAAAATAAGATGAATATGCATGATTAGCTTCAAGGTATAACCATATTTGAGGGAAACAGTTGGGCAAATGAACGAGAACATTTTACTGAAGTGTACATTATTTTCACCATATTGTAATTTTAAAGCTTCTTAATTAGTTTGGTATTGTACCTCAACATCAAGCTGGAAACTAGGTTCACGACAATTATTACAGATACAGGAGCATACCTGAGTGCCCATAGACGAAGGTATGATGCAGTATTGGATACCGCTCCGAGTACAAACTCAATTGTATGGATGAGCTGATGTACAAAAACTTCACTGAACTCAAATTCTTCATGGCCATGTGAATCATTAGCTGCCTCCACCTGAAGAGAGTCATCTGCACTTTCAAGAGGTGTGTAGGACTGACCTTGATGCCTCTGAAAGAAGACAAAATGATATTAAAAACAAGTATGGAAATTCAGGGTTAGAAATAAAGAGGAAAAAAAGTGGCATACCTTCTCGTGTTCTGCCTTCAAAAGGAAAGGCTTAGGAAGCATCATCCATGGAACAGCAACAAGTGATAGGAGTAGCAGCACAAGCTGATAAGAGAGTAAATGGAATTAGTATATTGAGCTGTATGTCAACCTCATTGCAACATGAAAATGATTCTTATTCATTTGTATCAAACATGGAATAAGTTGGATAAAACGAAACTGTTGCTGGATCAAGATTCTAACCTGAACTGTCCTCTGGCCAGAGAAAAGCTCGTTGTCACCAAGCTCATCAGTGGGACTAAGGAACATGTATATCATTACATGGTACAGGTCAGCTTGTGAGCCGGTACACCACTTTATGATGATAAGAAGGGAAAGGTATCCAAACAGACCATTTAAGAATATCATCTGCGGAATAAACTGGAACCTGAAGAAATGAAAAATGAGGCTGCATTCTGTAGAAAGGAACAAAACCAAACGAGCAACGAAATTGTAACCATAGTATTTAATTATGAAATCCACTATACTATGGAAACTTTTTAAATTAAAAGCTGAAATATCAACAGTCATCCATTTAATTATGAACTATGAAGACAAAATAAGAACTTACCAGACATTGATGCAATTCCTGAAGTATAGAGCATTGAAGAAGCTAATTATTATTCCTAGGTTCATTTGGGCGACTCCTAGAAGGATTGACATTTTCATCTTCAATGAGTTAAGGAATGGCAACTCGCTACGGCTACCATGCCACGCAGGATCCACACCAAACGGGTAAGTATCACGCGCTTTAATCAAGCCTATGGTCGTAGCATCTCTGCAACAAAGTACTAATTATACTACGCAGTGCATGCATAGATACACACAATTTTAGGGAAAAAAGTGTGGGAAATACCTGCATTGAGGATCACGGCACACATACGCTGAGGGACTAAATAATTCAAACGGGATTGAGAAAAACTCATTATAGATCAACCCTGTGTAGATTGAGAAGAGTGACATCATCAAAATAACATAACGACCTCCAAAGGTCATTTCTGTGATGTCATCAAGCTTCTGCATTCGACAAAATTGTGATCTAATCAGGCATCAATATAACAAGATCCATAAAGACGAAAGTTTCATGCTACCAAAATGAAAATTTCTCTCCAAGGGAAAATATCAAATATTGGCAAAACAAAAAGTTTAGTTTACAATTGTTAGGTTGCTACTTTATCATCCATAAGATGGAATAATCATCATGATCCATAACCTGCTCAAGAAAGTAAAGAGAAAGTTACCTGGCTGGAAAGTTTCTTTTCCCTGAATATAAAGTATAACGTGGCAAGCAGCAGGCATATACCGTGTCCCCAATCACCAAACATGACGGCGAACAAAAATGGAAATGTGACAATAGTGAACACTCCAGGATTTGCTTCTTGGTACTTCGCTATCCTACAGCGACAATAAATTATAAAACTTAAGCCTGGGATACTCCGATGATCTTTGTTTATTCTTGGGTAATAAAAATCACACAATTTAAAGAAAACACTAAAAGTAGCAAATCAGAATGCAAAGATCACATTCAACATAGATATTGCAGGTGAACTAACTGATTACACATTATGCTGGTTCCAGTTGGCAAATGCAGATCAATCGAAATAATTATAAATTAATAATATCCCGTCCATCCCACTCAACGGGTCCTAGTTTTCTATCGGGGTATTTAACTCGAGGACATCTTTCAAATCAAGCATCCAACTCCCTTTATATTCTAACTATACTCCAACAAAACAAGCTGGATATGGCACATTTGTTATTAAGATCTTTCAAAGATACGGATAATATATTTTACTCCCACCATCCCTAAACGGTTGTCCTGTTTTGAATTTTTCATCAACTTTATTGAATTTTGACCAATTTTTTATGAGGATCGACTAGTTATTACCAAGATTTAAAAACGTTAATTATAATTTACTAGATAATCTTACAAATATTCAAACTTTAGAATCTAAACACAATGAATATATGTTAAATATTTATTTTATAATAAATTTGATTGACTTTACAACAGTCAAACGAGACACTCATTTAAGGACGAAGGTAGTAACTAGCAGCATTCTATGTAACAAGGACTCTGATAAAGTGTCGGGTGCAGGTGCGGATCGAAAAGTCGGATCCACTAAAATTTTAAATGTTAAGATCTGTGGACGGCTAAAAAGTGTCCAAAATTAAGACACGGGTACGGGGTCCCTTCGTCCTAAAATAGTGTTATATTTTATATATCAATATATCATTTTTATTTTTAATGAAAACATGTATAAAGTTGTATTATAATACCAATTTTGTAGATACTCCATGAAACAAAGGATTTTAGACTTTTGAATACATCCTATTATTAAATAGTTGAAGCAAACAGGACAAGTGAATAATAACTTCAAAGATGGTAATTCTTCCTGATAAGTTGATCCGCCCATGAATTAAAAGATAATTTATTTCGTAGAACCACAAAACCATTATTTTGGGGTTATCCCGAATATCACAATGTAGATCCACGTAGCAAGTATAAAGAAGAGATTCACAAGTATAATATAAACCATCTTCCCATAAACAATAGTTGTAGGCATTGGCATCTGCATAAAACTCAGTATGGACATGCACACTTCCTTCAAACAATGATAACACTTCCATGCAGCAGATACAGCTTCAGTAATTGATAAGGAAATTGGCTACAGTTTGCTCACCCATATGCATCAACAATTTCCTGAAATGCTGAAGTAAATTTGTTCGTCCTAAAATAGGTAGGCGGCAACTCTTTCGTCTGCAAGACCTGGAAAATTGCACCAACTTGTGAATTGGAGTCGCATGTTGCCCGCTGCAGTGCATCCTGAATCTGCACATATAAAGTTGAAATAATCTTAACAGCTATTTCAAATTGAAAAGGGATAAAAACACACATCCAAATTCAACCAAAATTATCCTCGTAGACCATAATGCACAAAAGGTTTTTCCCATTTGCTTTAAAGTAACACTAACACAAGAAAAAAATAATAAGGTAAGGAAAATATACTTGTTTTGATGCGTAGATGGGACTCCATCCTTCTGCGACAAGACACTTCTTTGTCACATCAATGCTAAGCATGTTTAGAGTATGATAAATAGATTTCTCCTTCCTCACCTAAATCAATTCACAAGTAGGAATTCAATGACTGAACAATGAAAATTTTCAACATAGCAGAATGCCCACATATATTATGGGTCACTTGCAAGCCCATAATTACTGTACTAGCACTATAATTATCAGTAGTTACATTTCAAGATGGATTTCCTACCAGAAGGTTCCACTGTTCATATTGTTCACCAATGGTTTGTAACAGATTGCCACGGTGTAACAGTCCAGCATCAATTGTAGTCCTTAACTCAGATAGCCTTCCAGAAACCTGTAAAGTAGTTACAGTACATGATCAGAAATATTGACACTCTAAGGCCCAAAACAGGTTGGCGTTTAAGTTCGAGCAGCAATTTAGTGGAAACGGGACTTGACGAAATAGTATATCAATCATCATGATTGCTGCTAGAATATTGGCTTTTGCTAACAAAGCAAGTATACTTCTTCGGTTCTTCCAACAGAATTCTTTCACCCAAAGCAGGATCATAGGGTTCCTGTTGTGCCAGTGGCAATAGTGACGGAGAATAGTGATTGACAGCTGAGGTGTAGTGGTGGTGGCTGCCGGTGGCAGTAATGGTAGACGACAAATAGAGGTGGTGACTGCTGGCAGCCAGCGGCATTAGAAGAGTAGTTGTGGATTTCATATTCAAGAGAAAATGTAGATTTAGTGGGTTGATAATGAGTTAACACAAGTTAACCCATAATAGAAGACGGGTAAAGTTAGGTAGCCCATCTCAACTCATGAGTTTTATGAGTTGGGTTGGGCATGTTGATAAATAATGGGTTTTACTCCTTTTCGAAACAAAGTGTAAGCATGATTACATAGTTGGGGTCCTATCTAACAGCTTAAGTGTTTAGAGGAGTTGTCGAGTTGGTAACTTAACATGGTATTGGGGCTTTGGTTTGGCAAGGTCTTGAGTTCAAGTCACTGCTTGCATTTGTTACCCGCATGGGGCTGGCACTCTGTTTGGTTTGTGATGTCCCGTTGAGACATCTTTATTAACTCTCCACGTGTGAGAAGGTCACGTATGAGGAGGCGTGTTCGCTTGATATACATGCTTGGGCCCCTATCTAACAACTTAAAGTTTTAGATGAGATGGTAACTTAACACAAAAAATCGAGTATTCTATTTTGAGATTTCTACTCTAAATAGTCAAGTAGGATATGATAAATTCCAAATCTACCCTTCTTTTATTGAGGTTAAAATTTATTAAGCTCCAGACCAAAAACGTTGTGAACTCCAATACCAATTTCCGACAAAGTTCGTCAACATTGAGAAGGGAAAAGTAAAAAATTGTATCAAATCCCATATAAGAACCCCACTCTAAGCATCCACAACACAAAATTACTCTCATACCCCTAACATGACCGAAACATGCTCGCTTCTTTTAGTTTCTTTAACATCCGTCGTAGCTAGGGTGTTATGAAAGACAAATTTCAATATAGGAGTACACAAGTGGGAAAAAGTTCAATCAGGGGTCCAATGTGGGATTTGGTGGGTACTTTTGGGAGTTTTTTGTTTATAATCCTCCTCAATAAGGAAATCGAACCATTGAGGTGTGTCATTTTCGTCTCACTTAACTCTATAGTATTCATGTGCTTGTTGGACTTCCACAATGAAACTTGACTATAAAGGGGAAAAAGGGTTGAAATGAAACTAACCCTGTAATGCTCGCATAGGAACGAAGCACGGATGAATTGATTGGGAGTTCCCTGCCTGACATTTGACCCCTAATGGGCGTAACATCTATTCAATTCGAGTTTTTAAGAACTTCAACTCACATGTACGTCAAGCAAAGGAAACGCACTTGAATGAGTGGTGAAAAGGTCCGCACAAGCTCCTGTGCTTGCCAATTGAACTATTGATGTCAAGTCTAACAAACAAATTCATTACTCGTGGTACCAAACGAATGCCAACCATAGGAGATCTTGCTCATTGTGCCAAACAAATGCCAACCAAAGAAAATGGAGGTTTTTATTTTCATATCTTAAAGAGTAAAAATTAGTTCTTAAAAAGTCGATGGAGGGCAACTGCCCCTAATGGAAAATTAGTGTAACCTTGGTGAAGAACTTAATTTTATAATATGGGTATCAAAGCATATAAACACACACACACACTCCCATTGTCATATAAGTGATGGTCAAGAATAAATGCAAAAGCACATTGCTTACCTCAGTAACCATTTGTGCTTGTTTACCCAGGTCCTCGGAGAAAGGGTAACGATTTGCTCCAAAAGCTTCACAAATCTTAAGAATTTTGTTCTTTGCTCTTTCCCCGGAAAAGAAGACCGCAAAAACATTCTTATCAGCCTGCATGGTAGTAGTCACAAGTTGATAGGTTTAGGCGGTATTTAACAGGAATTTCAGCAACACCTTTAAAAGCTAATTGAAAAGAGTGTAGACTTGTGTACAATACAAGTATACACCATGAGTACACAAAGAAAGAGGTTAAATTGCATGTAGACTTCTGTACATTAAGAATATACACCAAAATTTGCTATAAAAGTGGCACCAAATTATACACAACCATGTCATCGATGATTGCATCTTTCCAACAGTGCATAGCCAAACCCCTTCTGCTATGTTGTTCTAGTGAAAATGTCTACCAACAATAAGTAAGAAGATCATAGTTAATAGCTTCTGTGTGCAGATAAAGGCTCTCACACAGTCACACCTCGTACTAAGCCGTGCAAGGACCATGTATTTAATCAACCAAGGTTTCTAGTATCCCAACCCTCCCAAACCAACTCCCACCGGGCAAAAGTGAAAATAGCAACCTACATATTTGAATAACAAAAACATAATCCAACAAGTCTAAACAATGATGAAAAATGGGAGGGGGCGAGGACGGGGCTTGCAATGCAAGAAAATAGAGTTGCTGAAGATTTACATTTCTACAGAGATGCATCCCTTTTTCATAATCAATGGGATTATCGTTTTCAAGGATGATATACCAGCAAAAAATGCCAAATATTAACAAACTGAATATATAATCCAAATAAACTACGAAAAAAGTTATGGGGGTATGGAAGCATGATTCAATAGTGAAAGCATTCACACTTCAACAGTTACTAGTGATTTAGAAAGCATTTCGCAGGAAAGGCACTTTGAGGTGAAAATATGTAGTGTTAACCTTCTCTCCTGAAACAGGATCAATGACGGGTTCGTCAACAGCAGCTTGCTTCAGAAAGACGTTTCCCCTGGTAGCACGAAATAGAATCCTTTCAAATGCCATTGTTTTTTCTTTAGGAACTAGACCAGTGAGAAACCCCAATTTAACTTGCTTGGTTTGATCACTAGTCATTTCCTACAGATACATGCATCATCAAGAATCATTTAGATTGAAAATTCGACAATAAGAACAGAATGGAACTTGTAGACCAAATAGAAAATGGAAGATTGAGGAAATACTTGATCGGCTAAGAGAGGAGTTTCTAAAGATGCTTCCGCACTCTGATCTGATTCGAGTTCTCTCTGCTGAGATGCAGCACTCCTATGTGCTGATTGGAAAAATTCACCAGCCTGGAAAACAGCAGCATATTGAACAAACAATGCAAGTCTGGTCTACTTTTTGATAGATACAGATATAGTTACAAGGTCACTAGTCATTGGAGGAAATCTAAAATAAGCATTTGTAGACTTTGTATGAACAAAATGATTCACTATCATGATCCCTTAGCATCCACAACAAGCCATATTCATAGATTGTGGTTAGACCGCCTAACATCCATAAGAGATGGAAACTGAGAGGCCCGTGGTCAGTTTCATTTCCATTTGCATATACTTGCACCACAGATTAACATCTCTCCAGCATGGTTCACAAGAGCTGTAAGTGTCAAACTTTACATACAACTTTTTCAAAAAACAACAAAGCCTTAATCCCGATCACTTTGGTCGGCCACATGAATCCTTTTCTAGCCATTCCACACGATCTAATGCCAAGTCACCGCCTACACTTTTTCAATAACCTTTATACGAATTGATGCAACACAAACTAAAATGCATTCTACTTGGCTTAAATTATTCAACGCCAGTAAGATTCAAAAATGGAGGACTTGTGAACTTGCATGTTGTACAAATAGGCTTCTCAGCTGAATACCACCAGAATCGATAAGAGTTGGCTCCCAGGCAGCTCAATTTCATGACATTTTCCAACGAAGACTCCACTTGCTTCACTGTGTGATCACTAGGAGACAATGGACTTGGCAATTGGCATTAGAGAGTATAGATGCATCTGTACACTCCTTGATCTTTCAAGGCCTCAACTGCTCCAAAGCTTGCTGCCACAATCCAAGCTTTGCTTGTTGCGGCACTCACGATGATATTTTTTGTTCAATCCCTCAAATTAAAAATAGACGGGTTCGTCCGTAGATCAAACTACACTTGGAAGAAAAATTGAGGACAGAAGAGATCTCTGCTGCGGTTAATGGCGGTTGTAGGGGATTAAACAAAAAGGTATTATCAATAGAGCGCAATTTCATATATGCTCTTAATGTCGAAGGAATTAATGTAAACCAAATTACTAGCAAAGAATTTTTTGACTTGCCAAATGGGACCACTTCTATGGAATGGAGAGATTTTGATATAAAGAAAAGGATTTCACCCCAAAAAAGGAAAGAATTTCCCCTGGCTTTGTTTTCGCTCCGCTCGCGACTCGCAGGGCACTCCTAAAGTCCAATAAGATATGTTTTCAAAACTTGATCCATTTGTTATGAAAAGCTCAACAATCTAGTCATTAGCAATAAACTTCACCCAACGGAATATATACTTTTATGTATTGTTTTGGGTTCACGATACTGAATCACACTCCTAACTCGTAACACTACTTATTGACTTGTAAGAGCTCAAATAATTACTAACCCGTACTGGATTTTCTTTTGAGCATTTCAGATTTATGCAACAATGTATTTCTGCAACAAACTATGAGAATTTTGCAACTGATAAGACATACCTTTTGCAGAACAAGCTTGTATTCCACAAGCTCACTATAAGCACGCTGCAGCTTATCACCATTGGCATTTATTTCAATCAGTTCGGCTTCAAGTTCTCCAAGTTTCACCTAACAAATAGATACACTAGACAGGCTTAACACCCAGAATGAAACGAATTATAAAATGCAAAAGATCACCAGATTTACCTCCAGGTCATCAAAATTAAGATCAGCTAGAACAGAAGGCGCTGATGATAAGATTCCTGCTTTCAACATTTGATCCCTAAAGAATCGTAACTTTCGTGCCATTTCTCCACATCTTTTAATCTGCACAGGAGAAGAGACAGAATTTCTAATTCACCAGATAAATAAGTTCTATAAGTTGTAGCATAGGCAACTTAAAGCAGTAGATCTATATGCATCAACAGATTTAATGTTATTGACGCATATATGTTAATGAAATTAAGGACATCAAGGACTTGAAACAATTCTTTATTTTAGGTGGGGCAGGAAGTTCTGAAGAATTTACGGCTATGGATGTTGTACAAACACTGGGGGTTAGATGAATATGGTAAGAAGGGTGGTTGAGTGATTGTTGGTTAGATGGTTTTCTTCGTTGTTTAGGCGGCATGAGAGAGGTGTCTGCCCCTCGGGCCCCATGAATCATGTAATTTTTCCTGGTTGATGAGAATACTACTAACCCTAAAAAGAAAAAAGAGGAACAAAAGCATAGGCTACAAGATCCCACCTTAAGAGTTCTCTAAAAGGAAAACTTGTTTGGTTGTATTGTATCTTTTCATTTTCACAAGTAGGAAAAATGAGCTACAAGATATACAGGCAGCACAGATTCTAAGAATATGTGGGACTTGACTTTTTCCGACTGTGTAGCATCAAATACTTTTCTTACAAGCAACGACTTGGTTTCTTTCGTTGTCCGATTTAGTCCATGTTCTGACAAAATCCAGTCTCCTGTTTGAGAACGGCCTAGAATATTTCATATTAGAAAATGCCCGAGGGCATGGAGCCAGAATAAAATTAATTAAATACTTTTAAATGATGTATCATTTATAAAACAAATTAGGAAACATTTGTCCGATAGCACGGAGAAAAAAATAATTAATGGTCAGATCAGGAATACGATATCGTATGATATTTGATTTTAATATTTGATATGTAAAGTGAAAAAGTAGGAGAGATAGAAAGAAAATGGTGGGACCTATGATATGTAAAATGAAATATCAAATATCAAAAAAATCAGATTCATGATCTAAGCTTAAGAAAAATACTAACTTAATTAAATATTTTTAAATAATATTAAATTTATATAGAAAAATGTTACTAATATTTAAAAATGATAAATTAGAAGTTATTAGCTTTAGTGGTTTAAATAATATAAAATTAGTCAACTAAAACCATGTAAAAGACGCACACTCTTCACACCTTCTCTCTCACCCATACACAACACAATCTCACACTCTGTTCACACCTTCTCTCTCACCCACACACAACACCACACATACTCTTCACACCTTCTCTCTAACCCACAACACACAACCCTACACACACTCTTCCATCGTTACATGAAAAATAGTTGAATGGCTAGTAGTAAGGGCCAGAATTTACTATTCATTGGGTCAATTCAATGAATAGTAAATTCTACTTTAACATATACTATAGATTACCAGACTTGGTAGATACATTGGCTTTTGCAAAAAAAAAATATATATATATATATATATGAGCCCAACCAATAGCTATCATATAAACATAGGCTCGAATGTATGGAAGTAAGCACATAAACTGTCATGTTTAATAGTTAGACTACGGTACGGCATGTTTCAAGTGTCAAAATGCAATATTTTGGGAGTGATCAACCAGTAACGTGCAAGCATGAATGTGCCCAGCTAAATCCAGATTGTTGGATCACCTTTCAGTGGAAATTGGATCTATAAATTCACCCACCCACAAGAGGTTCTGAAACAGTGGACCTGTTTGTCTGCTTACATGGGAATTATATGAACTATGGCGTACTTACCTACTTCGATTTGAAAACATATGTCCAATTAAAATATGCAGAAACAAGATGTTGATGTTTAGATGAGATGAGATGAAAATGAAATCACAAACAATATAAATACTAAAAAAAAAACTTAAAAATAGGTTTGTGAAGCTTTAAGATGAATATTAGAAATTACCTGGGTAGCATAAGTTCGCTGGAAGGGACTTTTTTCTGCATTCAGCTGAAGCAATAAACAATAATCATCAGATAATTAATAGAGAACTGTTGAACAAGAGAAAGAAATCAACTGAACTTTTCACTCTTCTAATCAGAGAGCCAAAGAAAAAACACTCTAAAATGCACTTCCCAACGGAGTAATAGTAAAATCCTTCTGAGATTAAAACAAATATCCAAAATCACTCTTTTTTCTGGAATTGGCTCTTAAAGAAATAATACTCCATCCCAAAATGAGTATCCTATTCTAACTTTTGTTGTATCAGCTTGATTAAGTTTAAACAATTTCTTTATCACAATTAATTTGTTGGTGTGAATTTATAAAAGTTGTTATTGATAGTTTACTTAATATTCTTACAAAGATTAAATTTTCAGAATCTAAAACACAAAAAGTTAACTGTTAAATTGTGTAATTTAATAATGCCGTAGGTTGATATTTCAGAAAGGAAAGTGGACTCTCATTTTGGGATGGATAGACAAAGATAATAGGAAAACTCTATCCAGGATGGACTTTATACTCAATCAACGAAATTTGAATAAATGACCCTTTATCCACACTCGCAAACAATAACTCTAAACTCACCCCGTGCGTGAAGGACAATTGTGAATACCAAAATAAAAATATACAGTATACTACTCCCTCTGTTCCAAAACGAGTGTCGAATTTTGGGAAGGAGGGAATAGTAAATTTTGACACTCATTTTAGGATGGAGGGAGTAGTATAAAAAGAGGTTAGAAGCAAACAAGATTAGAAGAAATATAAAGCTTCTACAACTTACTAGTTACTAGCAACTATAACTATAATGTCAGTACACAAACCAATCAGCTCATATAAGCAGTTCTGTACAGTCTAATGGAATAAAAGCTCAGAACCCCTTACTGAAATTATAGCAAATTCAAAACAAGCACTGGAAATTCAGCTAGCAGAAGTCGAGTTCAGGTGATGATTAATCAAAAAAATAAAAAAACTCAAGCACAAAACCCTATGTCCGAGAAAGTCAACTAAACCTCCGATGAAATCAAATCGAATCACGCAATTGGGAGTAGAAAGAGCAACAAATCCACAAAAGTAGAACTGGCAATATGAATTGCATCCATAAAACAGATAGATAGTCAAAATAAATATGTATGTACATATAAGGATAAGGGAGGGAAGGTACGGACGTCTTTGAATTGAATGAGGCCAATATCGCCGAGGTAAGAGACGGTCAAGTGAGCGGACTCGATGGGGATGATGAGTTGAAGCAGGTGCATCGCCTCTGACCTGAACAGATCCATCGGCGGGCAGCACCCTCCACCTACCATTCTCTCTCTCTTCCCCTAGGGCTCTCACTTTCTCTCTCTACAACTATTACTCCTCTGTTTTTACAGATTGGATCACTACTAGTAGTGTCAACACAAACACACACACAGATTGAGAGAGAGGAGCGAACTCTGGGGATTACTCCTCTTACCGCCACACCCACAATCAATCAATCAATCAGTCGGAACAACCACGTTAAAAATAAAAAGTATTTTAAAAAATAGATAAAATAGTTATAACAATTAAAATTTAAAAAAATATGTCACATCAACCGCTATATCTATATCTATATCTATAGTATATGGACAAATTATTCACTTTGGTACGAATAATAGTATGCACAAACTTCAAAAAAGAGTAAAATCAATCTAAAAGCATTATCCTTTTAACACTGCCCTTTTAACATTCATTACAACACTTTATTGTCCTTGATTAAAATTATGATCCAAATTAATTTTTAGATATATTTTTTGTATTAATTTTATTATATTTTTTTCTTTATTTATTAATATTTAAATTTTATAATTCGATACAAAATTAAAATAATATATAAAAATGTTTTACAGTATAGACCAGAAAATGTTTGTTTTTTGTTTAGTTAAAAATGATGTATTATTTATGAAAAATAATTTTTATTTTTATTTTAAAGCATGATTATGAAAAATAATAATTTGATTAAATTATTTAGATAATATTACATATATATATAAATATTAAGAATAGATAAAAAAAAAAGTTAAGAGTTATAAATTTAGTAAAAAAGTGTATGAGGTTTTATATTGTTACTAAAGGAAGACTGTGTGGGGAGTTATGTACTCGTGTGGTGTGAACAAGATAAAATGTGTGAAAATGATGTTTTTTTTATTTTCACTTTTCAATTTGTTACTGTTCATAATATCTAATTGATAAATATTATATTTTATTTTAATTTATACTCTATCCATTTTATAATAAATAATTATTTAATAAAAAATAAATTTCAAATTATTTTTTTAGAATTTTAAGTTTTTTTTTTACCAATATTTTTATAAATTATTTTCATGTTCTCTTAATTATTCATGATCATTAATTATATTATCTAATTTATCATTAATAAAAAAATTACTATTTAGTAAAAGTAAATCTAATAATATATGCTATTTCTTCATACTATGTACAATCTAAAAAAATCACGTATTTTGAAATCATAGATTATTTGGGTTGTTTTTATTGTTAGTATTATTATTACCCAGCTAATTTTATCTATTTGGTTCCCACGTGGCCTGCTAGTGCTAGCATTAGGAGTAGTTATTGGATCAGAGGACGGTTCACACACTCTTTTTTCATCTCTCACAGTCACGGGGTTATAATTCCACTCCATAACAACACCGCTTTTTGCTTGCTTTTCATCTCTCAACGGGATCAACCAATGCATTATTAATAAAGTTTTATGTTGAATGTAACAAAAAATGAAGAAATAAAATATCTTAAGTTAGATATTTGTCTTGAATTTTGTTTGTTATACTCTCTTCGATTTACAGTAAATGTTCAAAATAAAAAAAATAAAAAAACCAAAATGGTCGAGGTTTTATCTATTTTTATTATATTTTTTCTAAATTATTATTTTGCCTCGATTTTAAGAATAATGAGAAAAGTTGGTGAGAAAAAAATTTGAAAGAACTTCGTATATGAGAAGAGGGCAAAAATAAGAAATTAAGAGGTATTTAATGCATTCCTTATTTATTGTATTCAAACATTAAACATCAGCTATTATGAGCCGAAGGAAGTACATAATAATCAACCTATCTTTAACTACACAATATACACCAATCAATTATATGTGAAAAACCAGATAATATATCGAACTATTATTTCGTACAAATACGGCAAAACACCCTTTTTGGTCCCTAACCTATGATCTTTTTGTCGTAATAGTCCTTACCTATTTTCTTGCTTTGATTTCATACTCAACCTATTAAACGTAACCTAATTTGGTCCCTAAATTGAAATCGATCCATTTAATCATTATTTTTTTTAAAACTTTTGATGATGTGGCATATATTAAAGGGTAAAAGAGTAAACTTATAGTGCTGATTGGATAAATGAGAGGAGGCTGTGATTTAATTATAAACTTATATACAAATCCGTTCCTCCTCCCTCTCCTGCGTTCTTCTCAACCGGCGCTCTCCTCCTCCTCCTCACCAGATCTGCCATCTTCATCTTCTCCATCTTCTGAGTGTCTTTATTCGAGGAGCCACCGGCGATGCTATTTCCAGAACGCGCCGTTGCATCCCCTCCCGCGTTCTCCGCCTTCGATTCTTCTCCACGGGCGCTCCTCTTCCTCCTCCTCACCAGATCTGCCATCTTCAGTGGTGGACGGTGGCCGCTTGAGTTTTCTTAGGTTTTTTTCGTTGTTCGTCGTCGTTGCCATCGATTGATTCATGAGGCTGTGATGATGGATGAAAGAAAGTTTGTGAGTTGGGTCGGGTAAAGTGAGGTGACCCGTATCTTGGCTGGGCAACCGCCGTGGAGGATGGCTATGTGAGAAGCAACTCCGGTGGTTGCAGCCATGGCGGTGTTGTTGACTTGCCTGACTAACAGATCTGAGCCTCCATTTTCCTTTTTTTCTTTTATGTGACAGTGAGTATTTTGGTTTAGAATTATTTAGAACTTAATCCTTCCTTTTCGGCTGTTCATTGTGTAGGCTATGAGGAGGGATGAGGTACAGGTAATGGTGGGAAGGAGGAGGTGTGGGGTCAGCTGCAGCAATGTACTACAAATTTCCCCAATTTGTGGTGTGGGGTGATGGTTTCTGTTCATTGTGTAGGCTATCTGGGTTAAGAGTGGTGGTGGTGGTTCTGGGGATGTATCCTGTTGGTTTAGAACTAAACCCAGAGCTGTTGCATTTGTTATGACTCCTGTTTTATTTCACTTCAAGAAAACCCAGATCTGGTCTGGGTTTCATATGGTTTTCATGGAAGGTTTAAA
>JAOWAN010000014.1:8528143-8539735 GCA_028566635.1 Lobelia cardinalis
GAAGGTAAACGCACTTATTTGGGGAGACAAACAATTGACATTTGAACATCTCATACAACCAAGGCATGCACAAGTAATAAGAATTACATTTTCTCCAATCTCATGTTGAAACACAAATAAACAAGCAAGTCTAAGAACATGATATTCCTGCATCAAGAAGTGATTGGGGGTCATCGGGATAGATCGAAGACAAAACTGAGCGTAACTTTTCCGCCATTAACATTTGAACATCACACCAGTGGCCTGGAGAGCACAAGACGTGTTTACACCAGCCATTTCCCCACCCAATCAGGTAGGCTGTACTAAGTTTTTCAATTACCATATGCAAGCATGCAACAGTTCTTGCATATATTTGTAAGCCAAAAATAGAAATGAAATGAAAATCAAGGACTAACAATACACCTTATAATAACAATATTCCTTTTTAAGATTTAGTAAGGCACCAAGGCTGGCTGGAATACCCTAATATTACCCCAAAAAAAAAAAAGAAAAAAAAAAGGCAAGACAACCTCTAAAATGTATCCAAGCTAATCAACTTGTGGTCCTTGGTTATTCGAGAATGCTTACACATTGGACAGTGCAGCTATGCTTCCACGGGAGCTTGTTCAAACATACTAGAAGAACAAGACTACTTAGGTGCTCATCTGTGGTAGATAAGAAGAGAATAAAAAATATTAATCACTAAATTGAGTTTGTCCAGTTTTTGAAGCAGCTCAACTGAAAACAAGAAAGCTACAGAGTACACACGTAAAGAGAGATGGACCGCACAAAATCCACATTAGTTCTCCAATTTTTTTCTTGATAAATCTTCAGTTTTAGTTTAATGTGTCTAAAAACTTTTATGAAAACAACAAATTGTACCTTTGTGAAGAAAGGAAGTATCATCAACATGGTTGCAATGCCAAAAGTATATGTATACAAAGAACTACATCTTCAGCAACTCGTATCATCTATTCTGGGATGGAGAGCATAGCAAACCCGAAGCATCTGCGCCTACCACTGAAAGATTACAGACAGAACATAGCTTCCCCTCTTGGCTTGGAACAAAACGGGAACTACAAAATGGGCACGAAACATCTCTTTGGCCTCGGTAAATTGGGACATATGTTGCCCCACATATCACGAATGGATTTCTGAAATCATAGTTCAGTTCAGATACATCTTTCATGTTTTTCTCTGCTGCTTGTAGCACCTGCCTCGCCATCTTTGCTTGATTTTCATTGGTGGGATTTGTCTCCAGAAACCGCCTGGCAAAGTTAGCAGCTGTACTGAGGTTCTTCGCTTTGTAAGAGATCCTCATTGCATTCAGCAAAGCTAGCCTTAAATGGGGCATTTGAAGGTTGCAGTGGGTGAAGTAGGCTGCAAGCTCTTGCTGGCGGGTTATCTCTCTCTCACCCAGGTCTTTTCTCATGAGCTCCATTTGTAGACCCAAAACATACTCCTTAACTATGATAATCAGTTCCTTCACTTCATCAACCTCCCTTCTCGACTCGACCACAATAAGTGGAATCGTATGAAGAATACTGATGAAAAGCCGAAGAGCCTCAGAGAATTTCCCACCAGTAGTGGCTTTGTAGGCAGCTTTCAGTTTCTCTTCCAACTGCGCAAAATTGAAAACAAGTGCTGGTGGGCCTCTCACATTAGGGCTCAAAGACTCACTCCATCCACGTTCAACTGCCATGGACAATACAGGAGTAGATGCAAGAGCACGTATATAAGTATGGCTTCCAGTGTGAAGCTCAAGGAACATGGATCTCAAAGGAGCAAAATTTTTTATTCCCAGTTGACGGTTCAACAACCTCATAGCAGTGTCGAAATTGCCAGCTGCTGCGTGTTCAGCAGCAAGGGAAGATTTTTGAACCCAAATTTGGCTTACAGGCATGCCAGGAGTGGGGGCCACAAATACAGCGGATCGGGCATTTATAGAAGCCTTTGGAGTATCTGCCTCCGGAGGAAGATCTAGATCTTCGAGATCCGGCCACCCCCCCTCTTCCTCATTTACTGGAGGAACTTCTCCATCCTCCAGTGTTTCTATAACATCCCCATTTTCAAAACCATCCGCATCAACAATATCCATGTTTTCTCCCCAAGCATCGGGAGCCTCGTCGT
Organism: Lobelia cardinalis; assembly: GCA_028566635.1. Lineage (NCBI taxonomy): Eukaryota > Viridiplantae > Streptophyta > Magnoliopsida > Asterales > Campanulaceae > Lobelia > Lobelia cardinalis. The sequence goes on from JAOWAN010000014.1 coordinate 8,530,253, forward strand.
CCTCATCAGGGGAATCTTTACGAACATTATCCAATCCACTCTCAAAGATGCCTCTCATCACTCTCAAGAGGGGCCAATCTCCACCAGACATGACCGGGGTGGGAGGAATTAGAAGAGAGGGAACCTTGCCCTCGGGCAAGGTAGGAAGATTGTCCCCTAACTCAGCTGCAAGACGTTCAGCAACATCTGTTAGCCCATGAACTGAAGCAGTAATATAAGCAAGAGGCAGATGCCCGGCATTCTCCAAAATCTTGACACGTTCCTGAATGTCACCTAGATATAGAGCGTTATGGAACTGACCCATGACATTATTTTTGACTTCAGCAATTTTGAGCATTTTGGACAACTTATTAATGTTTCCCGTAACAAGATAGAGGAAAGACAACCTCTCAAAATTTGTTGTCCTCTGGTAGGCATACTCTACAATACCAGCATTTCCCTGGCGAAGAGCCTCGACTCCCAATCGATACCAATGATCCTTCTCATCTATCTCCTTTGCTGAAGCAACAGCGACCTGAATATTGCCACTGTCAAGAGCCAGATTGAAACGTGTTCTCTCATCTTTCACAAAGTGCAGCGCAACTTCAGGGAATCCCTTTTGCTGTAAATAAGCAATCATTGCTTGCCCACAAAGCTGCGAGTTCCTGATCATGCCCATGACCTCATCATATTTCTTCTTCAGCAATGACAGCTTAAATTTATACTCTGTTGCATCAATAACTATAACCCTGCACTTGCCATCCCGATCTAAGCAGAAAAGCTTATTTCCTGAAACTTTCGTAAGGTATATTGGGACATCAAGAGTCTTTATTATCCCACTATCTCCATTGGGTAGGCAGTACTTTATGTGATTCAAGGTTGTGTATATGAAAACACCGTTCTCATCCCAGGCTCCGCTCTTCACACGAATCGTTTCATGAAGGGTGCACTGGTGGACAAGTTTCCTACTAGCAATTACAATCGCATGTTTGCTGAGCAAGGCAACTCTCTCCATATCGTTCGACCAGACTACGTACTTGACAAATTGAGCTTGAAGATCACCTAAAACTAACCTTTGCTGTAGGTCAAATATAACCACTCTATCCTCCGCTCTACAAAGTAAGTTCCCTGTTCCAGCATAATATATGGCATCAGCAGCAATAGGGAGTTCACTCTTTTTAACAATCTCATTCTTAAGGTTCTTGACGAGTACTTGGTTACCGGTTTTCTCAAGCACAGCAAACCTATTTCGAGCCACAAAGAGAGCTGACCCTCCGACACCCTTTTTGGCATCTTGAACAGTATCGCCCCTACCCACACTGTCCTTTGGCACTACAAAAAGCTCATAAGATCCACCATCGACATCAGAACATATGAGGACAGCATTTTCTGTTGGACTGTACGAAAGTGTTCGGGGACCTTGATTAAGGGTAGTTGAGTTAGGACGACGAATTGAGATTGCTTGTCCTTCTTTTTGAGAAGTAAAGTCGTAAAACCTCAAAAAACGATCCTTTGCGTAAAACATAGAATCAGCACTCACAGAGAAAGCAGGTCTTTCTCTTTCCAACTTAAACACAATCATACCACTGTCATGACCAGCAGCGAGAAGATTCATCTCAGGGTGGGATGCAAGAATCCAAAACCGGTCATGCTCTCGCCGGAAAGTATGGATGCCAGTTCGTTTTGTAACATCCCATACTCGAATGCTCTTGTCCTCTGAGTTGGAGACAATGATATCCTGTTTGGTGTGAAACATAACGCATGACACATTATTCATGTGCCCTCTAAGTGTGTCGACTTCCCAAGCCTTGGTATCTAGAAAAAGAAAAATGGACAAGTCTCAGCGATGTGCAGTATTTTAGAGTAAGCAAAATTCCAATCTGAGTAGGAGTAAGGCAGAAATTTAAATTGTTAATGAACAACCAAATGTATTCATCAACAGCGCTCATGGACAGAGTGACTAATACCAGGTTTCTTTTCTGGGTGGCTACAATTACCGGATGACCAAAACAAAATGACAAATGTCTAAAATAAAATAACAAGGAAAGCTCTTCTTTGTAACTGACCATTCATTCGCCACAGCTTCAACTGACGGTCGTCAGCACCAGAAACAATTAGAGGCAATGTAGGATGAAATGCAGCCCAGTTGACCCCTCGGTCATGACCCTCCAAAACATACTTGACAACAGCATCAATTCCACCAAAAAGGTCAGCGTTCATCTGACTTAACCGCATCAAGTCATCAGCAGGGGCTACCGATTTCTTCCTCAAGGAACCAATATCCCAGACACGCACTGTCTGATCAAGTGATGCTGACACAACAAGGTCCTCTTTGGGGTGAAAAGAAGCACACATAACATAATGATTGTGACCAGTCAAAACAGAAATACAAGTCCTTGATTGCCAATTCCAGATTCGTATAGTCTGGTCATCACTTGCACTAACTATCCACGGATACTCATGGTGAAACTGCACTGTACGGATATAATCAAGATGCCCAAGAAGGGTGAATAGGCACCTATGCAACTTGTAGTTCCAAACTTTAATCTTGTAATCATCTCCTGCAAAAGCCATGGTTGGAAAAGAAAAGTCATAAGATTGTGGTTCATCAGATGTAACATGTGCATCGGATGACACCATGAGCAAGAGCATACAGTTAAACATTTTGTCCAAACTAAAGGAAAACGTCGCTGTGTACTTCTACCATTGAATTTAACTCACTATCTTGAACAGTGTCAACTCCTGAAATGTAGTTCTTCCTTCTATTTGTTAAGCACGTCTTAAATTGTTCAAGAAACGACCAAATAGCTAGCTTATCTGACTCTCGTGGCGCCCCGTGGGGGGGGGGGGAGAGGGAGGAAGAGTTGAACAGATGTATCTGACATGTGGTGTCTTACGACTGTTGTCTCCTCAAAAGAAAAAGAAAACGCTAAGATAACTCACTTTCACCATCACTACTCTTGAAAACTGAGGACGTCTTTAAGACCATTTATTATTTATGTTTATGTATATTACAGACACAGGAATTAAATTAGCTTCCAAGAATCACAGGCAAATTATTATTTAATTAGGTGCACAACTGCACATGAAACTTCCGTTGGCTTTAGAGAACAAATATCAAAAGAATAACAATAGGACGCTGACGAGTTGAAAAAATGAAAACAACTTTGGTCCTACTCAGTTTCTTTCCTCATTAACTAATAATACTGCACAATTGAAGTTAGAGGGAAGTTAGGTAACCCATTAAGATTATATACATGAATATATGTGGGTTTTGTTAGGATACCCGGATTATATATATATGGGTTTTGTTAGGATGCCCACTTAAGGAGTACCCTAACAAGTGGCCCATTTTTTTGGACTTAAGTACCCTTATTCTTAAATAATGAAGTAGATATTCAAAGGGACAAAATTCTCTTTCACCCAATGTTTGTATTTTATTCTCATTTTAAACAAATAATGGTGGAGATGGGAAATGGAAGCTTAATTCAAATAATTACTCCAATATCACATGGTCTGCACACATGGTGGCACATCTGATATACATACTTAGCGTATACGGTATATCGTACATTTAATATATATCAAGAGTGGTCATATGTGAACCGAAGGTCTCACATATTGTACTGTATGTCATATCATAAGATGATGACAATTTTTTAAATCATAATTAATATCTAGAATTAGTAAGAAAATCTATATGTTCTTTTGCTAACCGAAGAAAATCATATATGACTTGTTTTTGATGAAGAAGTGATATTATTAAGATGATCAAGTTGGGTACGGTAAGACAAATGCCTTTCTTAGCATTTTCATTTAATTTGAAAAGCTTTCTATCTCCTTGAGCTAAACTTTTATCTTTCATCCCTATCAAATCCAATGATGTAGCAATAATCTGTGTAGCATTATCGGGGCATTAAACATATGGTTTGACATTGTAATGTAATTCCACTATGTGAGGTTTGAATCAAGTAATCCAACCCTCTCCATTTCACTTCATCACATCACAGAACATCACCTAAGGTGCATCCTATTGTCACTTAGGATCTACCTTTTCAGAATGTTGCCTAAAGTTAGCTCCAAATCTTTGACTTCTAAATTTTACCCATGTTTCAATGAACTAATCAAAGAATTAAATTAAATCATATTAGAAATAGTTAAACCAAAAATTAACAGGAAAAAATTCAACTTATGGGTCAATGATTGATAAAGAAAAGAATCACATAACATGATACTAGATATGAAAATAATGGTAGAGGTTAAGAACAAAATATGTATGAAATTATAAAGTCTTAAGTATAACATTAAAGCAAAGTAATTCCGAAAGTCTTAAGCATAAAATTAAAGCAAAGTAATTTATAAAGTCTTAGGCATAAAATGAAAGAGCTTACAATAGGACAAAAAAAGGGAATAAAATCGTTTTCTTAAAGGTTGGAGGGGGCATGACGTCAACCTTTATTATTTTATTGAGTAGGCCTTACAAGAGTAGCAAACAGGGCTTAAAACCAGGAGATACCTTCACTAAGATATAGTTACTCCTCAATATTATTTGTGTTCGACCAGACTTGAGTCTCTAACCTTCCCTTAGGGAATAAAATTGTGCATGTCAAAAGAGTGTTATCCGCAAATTTCAGTGAAAAAAAAAAAAAACTAAAATTTCAAGTGTTTGCTACAAAAAGTTTTTATAGAGGTGCTTTTTCATAAGGGTCTACCTTAACCATAGTTAGCAGCAACGTGGTACGTTCCGGGACATGGGACGGGAAGGAGGAACACATGTCAATAAATTTTGGGTAATGTGGGGTAGGATAAGTTGGTACGTTAGTTGGGACGCGGTACGCTTTAAAAAATTATTCGATTCGCTAATGGATTTTAAATAATATCTATATATATATTTACTTCTTCATAATTCATATAAGTAACCAAAAAGACTCTTGGTTCATGGTGCTGTACTTTAAATGAAGAAGATGAACAAAAAAAAGTGTACATGTCAGTCTCCTCCATACTCTCTCGGTTCATTAGAGAACATGAAACAAAAACCAGAACGAAGCATCGGAGTTGGGAGTCGAGACATTCTCTCTCTCTCTCTCTCTCTCTCTCTCTCTCTCTCTCTCTCTCTCTCTCTCTCTCTCTCTCTCTCTCTCTCTCTCTCCGGCCGTCCGAAAGCCACTTCGAAGTTCGACCCTCAAGAACCAACTCCGGCGACCACTTCTTCTGACGACTCCAAGTCTTCTATCCTCCATCTCTTTTCTTAATATGCGATTATTGGAATTTGGAACTCTAATTTGTCATCAATCCTCCATCGCTTTTCTTAATCTGCTATTCTAGGAACCCTAATTTGTCATTTTAGAATCCTAAATCTTGGAACCCTAATTTGAGCGACCCAGTTCGCCTTCCAAAACAAAAACAAAAAAACACCATGTTCCGGGACTCACAACCCGAACGCAGTTCGAGGGGGGTGGGGCTTTCCTGGTAACTATGACTTTAACCAACCAAGAGAAGTCACTTTTGAATAGCAATTGTCTCGATGTACTACAGGCATTGTATTGATCAATATGTATGATCCATTGGCTACTGCCAATCGACCCCCTAGATGCACATCGTTCGCTGCCTGTGCGTATCGTCTGATATTGTATGATACCATACGGTATGACAACTATGACACGTATATTCCCCTTCAGAAAAATAAACATATTTTTCTTTGTTTATAAATGGTGACCTTCCTTAAAATTGGGACATTATGGAAAAAACACGATAAAAGGTCACTAGTTAAACAAGATTCATTAGCTAGATATCACCTACAAATTACAATTCATTGGATAAATAGCTTACATTTCATTTTAGTCCAATATTGCTTTAGTGATGAAGAGGTTGATTCGTTGGCCTATAATTATCAGTCTCCTGCTGTATGAAGGTCACTTGCTTCAGCAGGAAATACTGGTCAAGTTACCACTGAAGTCTAAACTTAACCGGCAGAATAGTTAAGGCAAGTCCGTACTTGTGTCCAATGCATACTCAACCAAGACTTGAGTACAACAGTAATAACAAAAAAAACTAACAACATGCTTGATCAACCCATGCAGATTAAAAGTTAAATCTGTAACTAAACTCTAGTAAGGCTAGATCAGAAACCACCCGACACCCCCACACATATACTTGTTGAATTTTCCATATTCTGGTCCTTCTTTAATTGGGTCATCATAGCGGACTCAACTGGCTGACCTTCATCCCTCAGCCAGTATGATTCTGAATTAACAATCATGCTACAGCCATTAACATTATTTGACTACAAACATGATAAATTTACTCTCTTCGGTGTCCTGAGACCAAAATTCTCAATTCATGTGCTCTGAAAATCAGAAATTCATTCCTAACATAAAAATATCTCATCATACAAACAGGCTCTAATATCAACAGTCAACACTCCCACTAACCTAGATGGCTACTAGGTCACAAGTCAGAATGGCTCTTGGAAACCAACATCCACTTCCTATAAGCCATAGCTCATTCTAGAACCACATTCATCCGCCTATGCACATGAATGCAACTATTTGCAACCATGTAGCTAAATGGGGGAATGAAAGACAGTGCGAGGGACAAGGATAGAGAATCACATCACAAACTCAAAGCAGATCAGTCCAAAAGCAGTAACAGACACATGCCACCAACAGGCCTGTGACAAAAACACGCTACTTAGCATTATTTCCAATAATCTCTTAACAATTAGCCATCAAATAGTATGGGTGGTCTACACATGATTTTGAACAGATGTCTGGTAATGGGCTTCTGTCAGTCAATTTCACAAATTCCTTCATCTTCACCAGCAATGATTTCCAGAAGCTTCATCAAAAGTTCCATTGCTTCCTAACCTTGTTTCTTTTAGTGCAAAAATTACATTTAGGAGTGACTACATTGAGTAAACTTCATTTGGAAACAGCCTGTGTAAGGTTGCTTACACATTTTCTGTTCAGCTTAAGTAATATTGTGAAAGTAACCACAGGACAAAGGTGAAGAAAGTTGAGGTACAATAAATCAAAATACAAAGAGAAAAGGGCAACCAATGCTCAAATGTCATCTGAATCGAGCACCTACCACGTAACCAATATACACTAGATCAACAAGAAATCAACATAGAGCTGCACACATTATCATACATAAATGCACCACCACACCTAATAATTAAAGCGACCACAATTACAACAGGAAAGACAAAGATAACAAAATCAAGTTTAGGCAAAAATGAAGAACCAAATGCAAATCAAATACAGCACAATAAGAATATACCTCCAGAAACGAAAAGGGGCTGAGACTGATGAAAATGCACGCCGCGAACCGGCCCATCGTGCTCGTCAAACTTGTCAATGAGTGTGCCCATTCGATAATCCCATAGCTGGATCACGCCACTGTGGAGACTAGCAAGGATCCACGGCCTCTTAGGATGGAAACTCAGTCCCTTCACTCTGTTACTCTTCGTTTCGAATTTCGTCAACATTTTGGCCGCTTTGAACAGATTACAAACCCTAATTAAACCCCTAAAGACAGCATTAGATGAAATCCAAATTGAAAAATTGAAAAAATTGGACCGAATTTCACTTCTAGTCCATACAAATTGAAAACCTAATAGTAACAGATCTTCAAACTGAATCAACTGATAGATGAGAAACTTGTACCTCCAATTGGATCACTTGACTAGAGAGAAGTAGATCGCTCGAGCTCAGACGGAGGAGTCGCCGATTTGAATAATTTTGGGCAGCTGGAAGTGACACCGGGGTTTTTATTGTAGGATTCAATTCCTTGTAAATTGATTTTTTTAAATATTTACGCATTTTGGGTTAATTCGACGGCTGGATTTGTTGAGAGGGCGTCATGACAGAGAATTATAGGGAGATGCACGGTCCAGATCTACGGTGAGGAGTTGGCAATTTGCCTAACGATTTTTGTCCTGGTCTTACTTCGTACGTAAGTCAACTGTAGTCATGATTATTCGATGTAATTTAACGCGAAGACGGGAATGGTTAAAATCTGGGCGTGTCTATTTTTAATTTCTCCGTTTTCTTCTTATAACTAGCCCAAATATCCGTGCAGAACTTTTTAATTGAAAAATCAAATATTTAAAAAAAAAAATTGCTCATGTCAAAATAGCATTTTCAAAATGAAAACAATTAACAAAATTTGTCTTAATTTATTAACTTTTAACAATGACTTAATAAATGACTTAATTAACTTTTAGCACTTGAAATTTCAAAAGAGCGAATTTTAATAAATGATATTAATTAACCATAATTTATAATCATCGTCAATCCAATCAGATGTTACTTCAAAATTTAAAAAAAATGAAAAAATATTGCTTTAAAATTAAGAAATACAAAAAATTAATTAGAAAATATTTCTTCAAAATAACATATAAGTTGATAATAGCATAATATATATTGATGCGAAATAGCAATCAAAATATGTATTTCATAAGTATGTTTATAGTATATAACTCCTTCAATATAAGTATTTTATGATTGAAAAAAATTGTATAATCTAACATAAACACATTAATATTTTATTTATTGAATTTATCGAATCAATTAAATAGGAATTCTAAAATTATTCAAAATTAGGCACTAAATTATAGATAAAATCATTTCATTTAACTAATATAAGCAATATTCGTTGATATTTGTTACCATAGTCAAGGGTTGCGTTGAAATTGGATACTAATTAATTTTTTAATATTTTCCGTTAATAATCTTCCTCCATAAATAAGTTCGTTTCATATGTTAAACGTCAATGAATTGTGAATGATTTTGCTTGTAACTTAGGCATACAATCCAAATTAATTAGCATTAAATGTTCACCATGTGAACAGGTTTTATATAAATTTGAATTAAATATCATTAAATTTGAAAACCGTAATGTTTTAATAATTAATTTCATATCAAGAGTCCTATTCCATTCTTTAGCTCTTTATTCATCTTTTAATATCATTAAAATCTAATAATGCATTCTCATGTCCAATTATTTTTTCTGGTTAAATGTAGCTTATATTTAGTGACCATTAAGTCTTTTTTAATATAATTACATTAATACAAAGTTTAATAATGTTAATTTTCATAATTATGGCTCTTCCTCGTTAACTGTAGCCCATACTTAGTGAACAGGGATTCCCGCGTCGAGAAAGAGAGATAAACAACAGTTAGATATAATTACATTACCTACTCCCTGTGATTGGTCTGTTGGGGCTTTCGGATTAGGGTTCTTTGATGGGGAAGCCATTGGAGAAGAGTTAGATATTTGTTTCTGGAAGAAGAGTTTGAAGTAGTGAGTTAATTTGGAGATGGAGATCGGTGGTGGTTGATGGCGTGAAGGCAGAGAGAGTGAGATCAGTTAGGGAACCGAGGAAGACTTGGAGAAGAAATAGGAAGATTTGAGAAGAAATAGGAAAGAATTTTAAGGAGATAAGATAAAAGAAGATTTTAGAGAAATCCTTATTCTACTTATACTCCTAAATTATCTCTC
>JAOWAN010000014.1:8543610-8562370 GCA_028566635.1 Lobelia cardinalis
GCCGGAGGAGGAGAGGAGAGGCTTTGAATTTGAGTTTCTGATAATTGAAAAAATGAAAGGTCAGGTTTAATGCTCTATTTTATGGCCTAAAAAGGAGGAAGATTGATAATTAAATCCCATCATTATAGGAATGTTAAAAATTATATACCTAATTAATGAGCTAGTGGGTCCCGCGCGTGATTTGCAATTGCTGTTGCTTCTAATACTAAGCGGCATCCGCTTAGTATACTAATTGGGCTTCATATCGAGCTAGCTCTAAGAAACTCTAAGCATGCTTTGTGGAATGCTAAACTCATCCTTAGCTACATTGGACTTTAAATTAATGAAACTACTTGAAGTCTTGATCAAACTCTTTAAGCAGACTCATAGGAGTAAAAAAATCTCTAGTAACCAAGTTGATTCAAATAGCCTCTTTGACCAGCTGAATCAAGACGGGGAATCTCCTTGCCAACAAAAAGGTAAAGCAGGGAGAAAAATGCCATCTTATGTACCCTTATATTGTTACCTTATATTACAACAGAAGGTTAAATGATAGATCACATCGTTCTGCTCAGTTTTACAAACCAAACATCCCGCCAAAAGGAAACTTTGAAAAATCCTCCCTTTTTTGCATCTTTCTTTCCTTCTCTATTGCCCACTATTCTTTTCCCTCCTTATTTTACAGCCCATTCGGATGAATTACAAACAAAAAAAACGGAACACTATACCTTCCCAATAGTTACATACAGGTTGACCTATAAAAGAATGACACCCAAATATATCTGGCAGAATATAATAAGCACGCGAATGACAACATCCTGTAGCAAAAGGAAAACAAAATGAGAATAGAGAAAACTACATATGTTGCTTGTCCAAACAAGAAGCATGGCGAAGTGTTGAATACTAACTTAGGTTTGAATAAAAAAATATAACTTAAGGTACCAATAACATAAAATAAAACTTAGGTTCCGATCTTCAAATAATAAGCAATAGTTTACCAAGCTCAATTTTACACCTATACTTTGAATTATCTGAAAGTACAACCTGATCCATATGACTCAGACTGGGCTTTATTTCATTCTTATTTTCCATTTCCATACACTTCATTAGTACACAAAGCTTGCGATGGAGTGCCATGTATGCTGTGGGGTCCTATTCAAAACGTTAGATTACATTTTTCCAACTCTTTCCAATTTACCATTGATCTTGCCTTCACAAATCTATGAATTCAACATATACAAAAGCGTAAACTTACAATGAGAGATTCTCACCTAAACAGAAAAGTCCGGTAATATGTGATCAAAACTGGCATGCAAGTTCTAATTTTAATACAGCTTGGAATATGCTCGAAAATTGTTAGAGACTTGGCATGAAGACGAGCAAAAAAGAGAATGCAGATGAATTAAGACACATGAAATTGTATATTATAAAATTTCTTACCTTCACTTTAAGGCTGTAATTCAGGAAGTAAAAGCAAAAATCCTATCTGCAATTTTTGTGCGACAAATTGGACACTCTGAACATGCAAGTGAACAAGATTTACACACTGCAACAGCAGGGGAAATACCAATGGTCAATAATGTCAACAATAGAAGACTGCAACAAAGAGTGTTCAGAGGCAAGCAGATTTGAAGTAACTTACAGCTGAAATGCCGACAAGGGAGAAGCATTGCTGCAGTTGGTGATTCAAAGCATACTTTACATACATGGGAATTCGCATCTCCATTCCCCATGTACATTTGCTCTTTTTCCTTCATCTCTTGCATTCTTGCCTGAATGCATTGAATTCAGAACAATGTCAGAACTACGGAACCACATCTAAGCAGCCTCTTCTAATACCAGGGTAAAGATAAATTATTTAGCTCTGACTCCGACCATTGGTTAAAGTTTTCCGGGAAGACAATGCATCAAATAAAAACGTATTTGAAAAAAAAAATCAAGAATTGATCTACTCTGGACACATGTAAACTAATTTGTACAGAACAACTCAAAAACTCAAAGATGGTATCTGTGGTGAAGCTGTTGGTATGATAACTGAAACACTGATAGGCTGATAGCAAAGCAACTTTACCATACTTTTTTTTTTAAAGAGGATTGTTAGTGGTTCCCCACTTACCCCCATCGTGACTCGAACTTTACCATACACCCTCACTATTTAGACAGTTTCTAGAATCAGAAAGCAATGATGTTCCTACCCTGACAAAAACATGGAGATTGAACTTGTTTCGTCACTTGTTCTCCTCTTCTTTAAAGGATGACTCTTATACAAATTCACGATGTAGGCACATGGAACCTCCAAAGATGATCCCTTTATACATATGAAAAGTAACGACATGAATAGTGTGTCCACTATTAGGATTTAAGTATTTAACCAGCATACTTAACCATCGATTGATGAAAGAGAAAGTCCATACAGTAGGTTTATCCCAGAAGATTACAAGAGTAAGGTTTTGTAATTAACTATACTTGGTAGTCTATATTTACAGAATGGTGCTCTTCGGCTGCTGGGAAACTTCATGGTCCACTGTCTCTGTTGTGCTTTTTCAAGAATTCGGATTTTCTCAATTCTTTTTGAAAGCCTGTCCATCTAGCGCTTCCAACAATATCATTGATTCTATCTTTTCCAATTGTAAGGATTAATGTGACACTGACTAAGGAATGTGATTGGGGTCTAGTCAAAATAGGTCAAATCAAAACTCTCCTGCACAAGTATTCACATCTTCAAGGCACATGGCAAATAAAATTAGGAATTGAGACCTAAACAACTGTACCAACCACAATGAGACACCTAACATCCTTGAAGAAAATATCTTAATGAGCCTCCATCAAGTGAGGTCTCAAAAAGTGCCCATTTATATTAAGTTAGTTCACTACATTCACCTTTGCCACCCATTAAGTTTCATTGTCTACCAGAAATGTTGTAACGGTACGAAGGTAATTTTGTGCGCCTTCCACTAATATGCCTGTGCGACAACTTTCTTAATTGCCATGAAAAACTCAAAATGGAGACTCATTTTGGGACGGAGAAGTTAACACAACAAAACAAAGAAAACAATAACCTATGGGGTTTAGAAAAAGAAAGTCAGTAAGAAATTTCAGTCCGTCAAAATGCATCAAGTCTTCTAGCTGTAAAGGAACCAAATATAACCAGACAAACGCAGCAAGAGGAATGCAGGCACAGCAAAAATAGATATTTACCTTCAAACGAGCAACAAGCGGTTCTTCCTTTGGATTGTCAAGGACTGGTTTACTCTCTTTGAGGGCAGTATAATTATTGTCACCTGTTTCTACTTTTGGGTCATCAACATGCTGTATGACGTTGTTATGCCTCTCATTTGCATTTGACTCTGGCATAGATCCCCCCTCTTTCTTCAACTGAGCAACGAGAACCCACATGTTTGCCACGTCATTCTCCAAAGCAGCTTCCCTTTTCTTTGCTTCTTCAACCTTTCTCCTGTACTCATCTTCAACAAGCTCTTTTTCAGCCAATGCAGCCTCAAGGCTGGCCTCTCGCTGCTTCCTTGCTTGCAACTCCATTTTCAAATCATCCGGGTCTAGGTTCCATGAGTCAAACTCATCATAAACTTCATTTGCACGACTAGCAGGCCGGCCTTTACGACCAGGTCTTAGGCCATTGCGATTACCCCCATTTCCAGGTTGTATACCTCTAGAGTTCATTAACTCGCGTGTAGCAACTAGTTCTTTTTCTAGTTTTGCATTCTGTAGTGAAAGCTTGGTTACTTCTCCAGCTAAATTCTTCAATTCAACAGCAGCAGCAGAGGCCAATTCCTTGGCATAAGAGGCTTCTTCTGAGAGTTTTTGATTCTGTACACACAATCCACTATTCTCCTCTAAAAATTGGACATGCTCTAGCTTTAGTTTCTCATTCTCGACCTCCTGCACAGAAGGAAACATACAACAAAATGCATAACTAAACCTTGTTGCAACTTTCAATTCATTGAGAAGACACTAAAATACATTGATATTTAACATTCACCAATGTACATATTTAAAACTGGTCTAAGAACATTCATCTATGAGGAACCAGAAAGTCGCACTAAATTTATTGCATGGTGAATAACACCAAAACACAAAGGACAAAGCTTATTCAATGAGAGACAAACTCCCACCACTTAGCATTTTGCAGGGTCTTCCTCATATAACAACTTGGAATTATTTGCTTTGTCAGCTGTGAAGTGATTTCTAAGTTATGCGGATTATCTAAGGAGTCGAAGCTGCCTTGGCCCTAGTCAAAACCCATATTAGAGTAGTGTCTACCGAAGGCATGATACCTTTAAGTTCTTAGCTACTGAGTCACCGACTATAAAGTAAAAAATTACAAACATAGAAAGTGAAGAGCACTTAAGAGTAACCTCTTAGAGACTTACGTCACACATGGAATAATTACTATTGCAGAATATGATTCTAATGCACACAAAACATCAATAGCCAGCTATTATGATTCTGGTTGGGACCTATCCTAAGCATGGGATTAGGTGAGTCAACTGTGGTATGGGACAAGTTTAAGAGAATTGATTTGACACGTTCCATCAGTCAAGTGAGTTTTGGCGTATTGGTCAAGGATCTTAATATTTGGTATCAGAGCATGCACCTGGGTTTGAGTCACAGAAAGTGCTACCTAGGAGAGGGCTACCTGGAGCAGAGTGTGAGCTGTCCGAAAAAGGAAAGAAAAAGAGCTACATGCCGCCAGAGTGAAAGCTACCTAGAGTGTGAACTGTCAAGACGATGGATGCAGAGCGTTGTGAATTGTTATGCTTCTGAGTGGGACCCATCCTAAGTACGGGATTAGGTGGGTCAATTTGTGGTATGGGACACAGATTTAAGATAATTGATTTGATGCATTCCATCAGCCACGTGGTTTTTGGCATATTGGTCAAGGATCTTAACACCAGCATTCATAAGGTTGCTAAAAATGCCCCATCCAAGATTTAAGAGTGTCGGCAATCACCTGAAGCTGAATCTTTTTCCTCAACTCCTCAATGTGTTCTTCTGATCCACGCTGTTCGGGAGATATCAATGGTTTTTCTCTGTTGACTGAAGCTAGCTGTTGCTCCAGGAGACTAATTCTCTCTTGAAGTTCCTTGTTTTCTAAGCACTGGCAACAAAAAGAATAACCACATTAATGAATAGGAGGAAACTATTACATGCCATGTCAGTGCAAGCATGCTCACACTAATCAGGGATTTGGCATTCTTAAGCTATATTGAAGACAGGGGAAACTGGGAAAAGGTGTATCCGAAGAAACTACTTGCAGGGAAAAAGCTATGTTTCAAACCTTGTTCTGCAGTTGTTCCTGGAGGATGCGATTGTCTGCTGACTTAATCTGCAAGTGTGTATAAACATTTAAGAAGTGGACAACTGTCATACTAGCGACATTAAGCATACAAGGAACGGAAATACCACATTCGTAAAATTTAAAAAAAAAAATAAAAAAATTGTTCTGGTTAATATAACTAATTTGTTGGACTAAAGTCACTAAACCAACATGAGGAAAAGTTAAGGGGATTTTTAAAGGTTCACCAACCTCTAGCTCAAATCCCTTTTCGTCGCATTGTGTCATCAATTTCATCATCGTCTGTTGTAAAAGAGATAAAATTAATAAATTCAGAGAAATCTGAATATTCTCTATAAGCCATCATATATTACCACATGCAGAGGATGGCAAAGCTAAGGGCAACAAGTGTAAACAAAATGAGAGATTACCTGCTGCATGCCGACCAATGATGTGTTAGAGATCGAAGCTTCACCGCTCTCAACTATCTGCTGTTCTAAGACCCTCATTTGCCTTCTCTTTTCTTCAATATCATGTTCCAAGTTTTGTATCTGTGTTCACAAGCATGGGTCTAATTAGAGTCCAAAATCCATTGAAGAAAACAACTGAGCAAGCTACAGCCATATATCTTCGGGATAAGATATATGGTTTTCATATAAAAATGAGAATCTGTTGATGAAGAAAAGAAAAAGATAAATGTCGATGAGATATTTATATTCTTTAGCATGAACTTCATAATAGAATATGTTCTAAAACTTCTATGTATAGCTCGAGTAACTAAATTCAAGAAGTGACCATACTCTTGAGCTAATAGCTGAAGTACATAAGTATCAAATGTAACTAGAGTGTGCAAGCCAACATGTCCAACAAACTAGCACCATAGGAAATTACTTCTGCTTACAGATTTACACTTGAGAAAACAAAAAATTTAAAATAAAATAAATAAAAACCTGCTTCCATGTTTTAAAGACATCTAGGAGTTAACATATCTCAGATGCAAAAAGTTGCAAACTCTATGAATTGCATTCAAAGGTGTTGAAGAGAAATGACAAAGATTCCCGCCATCGGACATACATGACCAATGGATTTACATCGTTCAACTTAAAGGTGACAAGATACAAAGGGAGCTTACAAGGATAACTTATGATAGTTACTACCATACATTAGTTCAGCCCAAATCTAATGCTTCATTGCTTAATCAGTTGAGATACGACACAGAACACCCGCTGAACTGACTGAACCATCAAGTATAAAACTAAAAGCAATGAGCTGGGATCGCTGAAGAGGGTAGAAACTTCTTGAACTCTAGATCCCATATTTCAGGAGCACCTCAGTCTCGTATACCAAACAAGAAAACTGAGGCATGAGAATGGGACTTTCATTTGACTTCACTAAACTGCATACCTAGACAGTTGAATTGCATCATATGGAAAAAGAAAGCGCCAGCAAGCAGCACAATAGGAGAGGTCAAAGATTGGATATTTATGAACGTTAAAAATGAAAATTTTTCCTTATAATCCTGCAGAAAAAAAAGGAAAATCCAAGTTCCCTTGAATAATGGCTGCAGAAGCAAGATGATAGAGTTATCTCAAATCTCCGTCACTGTTAAGAGAGGGGCCAGCCAAAAAGTAAAACAAGTGCACATGATGCACAAAGTAATATGCTAGGGCCAGCACAAAATAGACCCACACACAAAAAAAAAAAGGCGAAACCCAGGTGAACCATCAGAAATAGCAAGGCCAGAATACAAACATTGCAAAAACACAAAAGTTTGATTATCATCAAAATAGCATGCATGCAGTACAGAAACATATTTTGCAAGGAAGACTTCAGGGTGTGAAGCTATACTTGAGTTTTCGAGCTCTCAGGATCATTTGCAGACTGTTCTATTAGACGTTTCAAGGTACTGGTGCTGAATGCAATCTCACCAGCAAGCATTTTAACTTGCTCAACTAGGAGGTCCATCTGATCTGACATCGTGATCCCATCCTAGAGTAAACAAAATATCATCAAAACTAAAGTAGAAAACAAGGTACATGACCTTAAAATAAACTTCAAAAATGTTTGATGAAAGAATGGAAATGACAGCAATTTTGTTATTCTATATCATTTCAATAAAAGATAGGGCAAATACGGATTAATAGAGGAGTAAAAGATGGCCCATCTACAATATTTTTACCCAAAAGAAACCATTGCTGTGAGCAAGGCAAAAGGCAAACAAGCCATGCAGAATGCAGGAAAAAGAAAATGCAACAGTAGTTACTCACTATTTATTATCCCTAATAAATTATGATATATGTGCAAATGTTCATGAAATGAGTTATGCATATTTATGTACCTTAATAAGCCAATTAGTTATTGAGCATCAACAGGACTGCATCAAAAGCATCAATTTTACATGAATCAACAGAGTGTTAACAAGTGCCTAGCAGCACTGTCTAAGGATCAACTCATGAGAAAATATTTTGCATTAGAGTTCATGGAAGCTGTAATGGAATTCATAGACTTGTATAACAGCTGGTTTTCTACAAAATAAGATCTTTTGCGGGTGCTCTAGCAGCCTCTACCATTGTTCACTTACCCACTAATTAGAATGTCATGTTAAGTGTAAATTTCTAATGGTCTATAAATGTGAAAGTGGAATTAAACTAGTCCATTGAAGAAAGCAAAAATAAGCAAACCTATGGGATGAAACATACTATAAGGAGTTTTGAACCACATGTAGAACCGCTGATAAATTCACCCGCTTGAGTTGATTCAGTAACCGTGCTGCCGGTAGGTGAGAGATCCTCGTTCCACTTGCTGGACGATCTTCTGTGTTTAAGTTCATAAGATGGATCTGATGGAACACCCAGAACAAAAGATGGAGAGTCTTTTTGATTCTCGCTGTCCATGAGCAAAGAACCATCACGTAGAACATTCACATTCTAGAGAAAAATGACATAAAAAAAATTGTCATTTAGTTCAATTATATATGTTAACTCCAATTGAAACAAAGTTCACTTAAAAGTGCGAGAAGGCCCATAAGATACATAGTCAATAGTAGACACTCAGGGAAGACCAAGATGGACATAAACCTAGAAACTAAAGAAGTGATATCTGGCTTAAATCATACAGCATAAAAATCATGAGCAAAAAAGAAGCCAGCATTTCAAGTTTCAAAAAAGCTTGAATGTCAAGATATCATCCTAATATGATCCGTACATAGATGCTCAAGATTAAAGTATGCCCGTTCAGGCTTAAGGGAAAGAATGAGCACATAAGTATGTAGAAAAATGAGCAACTTACATCATCCTTGCCAACAGAAAGATTACGCTGGTGGCTGGATACATCAGTAAATCCGGGAATCGTGTTTTTTGAAGAAACAAGTATTAGCTTGGTTAACCTCTGAATTCTACTCATTAGGGCAGCCTTCGCTTCTTCTTCTTCCTCCAATCTTGACTGCATCTTCACTTGTCCTTCTTCTAACTATTGAACAAACAGAATGTAATGAACTTAGCATGCGAAGATACTTGGGACTATGTAGTCTCGTTGAAAGACTAGAGAAACCATGAAACTGCATATCTGCGTTAACATGTACTGCTGCCATCATACTAATTATCTTTTCGATTTTGGAAATGAGGTTTGTAATCACGTGATTCACAACAAATAAAGAACATCAAATGACACCTTTTGTCTTAAGCTCATAATCTCTTCAGGATTGACACCAACAAGCATTCCTCTCCTCAGTTGGTCAAGCTCTTCTTTGAGGACAGAAATTTCTCTTTGGTACTTCTTGATCAAAGATTTTTCATCAATAATCTGGTAAATATTTCAAGCAACATAGCAGTGAGCTTTTAGTTGGTTTTGTTATAAATTTTCTGCAAATATAACATATGCTTATGTTATAGCAAACCTTATTACGCGAAGCATAGATTTCAACACGTTTTGCCCTGCTTGCAAATTTTAATGTGTTGTGAGTCTCCTCCATATTACTGGATGCAGGAGTAATTGTGCAGATAAGCTTGTAAAAAGGAAGAGAAAAAAAACTGAGTCAGGCTTGGTTCACATGCGAATTTTATAAACTAAAATGTGTGTATCAGATCTTGTAAACTTCAACAAAAAAAAGGATCTTGTAAACAAAACCCAATAATGTTCGAACACATCCCTCTTGTTTAATTTGGCTGTATTTTGTACTTACTGAAACATGACCATGCCCGCTGAGAGAAGATTGCAGCAAACGAGTAAGCTTTGAATCTCTATATGGAACATGAGATGCCTTTCCTTCGCTAAGTTTTCCGATCACCTTCACATCCAAATCAAAATCATATGTTTAACTGACACCAAAACACGTAAGTGGATGAAGTAGTTAACGAAACATATGTGATGGGTTTGAACTGCCACAAACCTGAACCTTACTACTGTACATTAATATATACTGTAACAGTAGTCAGTCATCTTATAAATTTACAAAAGAGAATTTCTAATACCATTACTAATGATATCTAGTACTTACAGTTCCAAGAGTTAGCAGACTTTTATTTATATAAGATCCTTCCTTTCTCCGAAGTCCTGTTGTTTCAGTTTTCGAGCTCTCAGATCCAGCTAGATCAATTAGATTCTAAGAGAAAGAAGCAACGATCATAAGCACTGTTCAACAATATGGAATAACAAAGTTTGAAGATTATGAATCGCTCAAGGCGTACAAGTTGGGAAAAGATCACTCCGTCATATTCATCACCGTGGGCGCTACTCTCAATCATCTGCAAGAGCATTGATATATTAAAATCAGCTGTTACAAAGGAATACAGCATACAAACAGTTCTCAAACCAGCTAAAGAAAGAACATGTAAACTAAATATATAAACTCAGAAAACAGTGTGGTTAAGGAGGAAATGATTATAATCAGAAAACCATTAAGAACGAGGTGGCTTCAAAGATGATACCAAATTGTGTTTAGTTGAAGAATCATGGATATCCGTTGATTTCAGTAAATACTAGAGATAAGAGCCTGCCTGAATTATAATGCAAATTCAGTTCTTCCCCTTGCACTCTACCCAATACTAAAAAAAAGTGTGGATAGAGAATCAAACATGCAATGGAATATAATTGAGTCTTGTCAATAAACAATTTAGACAATGTACTCCAGTATGCTGATAAGTTCTTCCATCCAACCCTTGAAATAATGAACAACAGTTAACACAATAGAACCTATTCGCTATTCCACCTTTCCAGATTTACCTTGAAAACGTACATAGCAATGATTAATTGGCAACCGCTACATGAACCAGTAGATCTTTTACAACCCTCAATTTCAAAGGAGATTCAGGAAATCCAGGTTTCTTTTGTATAGTACATATATACCCGACCAAATACAGTGGGAAAATATTCAGCTATATCTAATAACAGACAATCATAAGATGATCTGAAAACTGAAGGAAGTAGAATCCCATCAGAAGAACTGAATTATGGGAAGTCATAGATTGAACAAGACATAGGTATAACACAAGCAGATGATTCCAGTCGGAGAAATGTAAGGTATTATAGGGAAAAAACAATATGAATCTTGCATGCAAACCGTACCAGGGTAAATATTGTGTGGCTACGACTACTCAGTAAATTAAAATTATTCGAACCCACATGACGGTGCTCTGCATATACAGAACAAAAGTCAAAGCCGTTACACTCGATTCTTGAGTACCAAATGTTAGGGCATGGAGGTAGAGAAATATATATATATATATATATATATATATATATATATAAGAGGACCCAATACATACCTTCTCCTGCAGCAATAAAGGAAAGTGCATGGCCAGGTGACAAGACAACTTCTTCCTTGATACCCTCAACATAAGTACCCTAGTGAACAGAGAGCTAGTGTCGGTAAAACCAACATGAATGAATCCAGTAACATTACATACTAAAATGGAAAAATAATACTCTCTCCATGTCAAAATCAGATGTCTTGGTTTGGATAGCACAAAGTTTAAGGAGAATGTTTGACTTATGACACATATGGACAAAAAGCGTATTTGTGGGTCCATGAGTAATTTGTGGTCCAAGCTCTTTCTTTTGTTTCCAAAAGAAGAAAGTGCACACTTATTCTGGAACACCCTAAATGGAATAGTGAACAATATCAGAAATTCAAAAGCAAACACCCGATGTAGGTGAAGCTAGGCTAGGAACCAGAACATGATGTTGGATTTTACAGTGTGAGAACAAAAACTACCTACGCTAGGTAGAGATACTTTGAGAAACACGGTGTTATACTAGTCAAACTCAACACCGGGACGATCTCTTGTCAGTGTGATTGTGTCAATAAGTAGGCAAAATTACCATCAGTTACATACATAAGCAAAGTCAAGTTAGACTATTCATCTGGATATAAGCATTTAGTAAATAATAATAATAATAATAATAATACACGTTTCAGCCCAATTAAACAAAATCAAGTAAGGATTAATTTAGTATGGTAGAAACCTGAGCATCTTCTCTAACACGCAAATTTTGACCAGTTGGATCAAGTAAGTCATTTATCACCTGATAAATGAAGCAATAGCAGCACTACCAGTCAGAAACTTCCACGTAGATCATTCAGGAAATGGGACAGTTATGAAGGAGAAATGCAAAACTTCAAAGTTCAAGAAGAGACAGAAATGTGAAACGTGCAAGGAGAAAATTATGAAGTTCAATTAAACAATAATCGAATAAATCTGCCATACATAGAAATTCTTCAGAAATGGTAAGTAAATCACAATATAAAACCGAAAAGATAAGTCAATCCTTGTATTTTGACACTTGACATTCATTTGTCAAATTACGGACCTTTGACGAAATATTGATCCCTCTCTCAGTTGTATAAATTCAAACAATCAAGTACTGACCTCATTATAAATTTCAAGGTATGACACCCGAAGCAAGAACTCTCGTCCTGGTGTCTGAAGAAAGAAGATAAGAGTTAGCTGTTCATACCTCAACCATGGACTACAAGGAGATAAATGTGGCTCTGTGTGTGTACGTGTGTGTGTGTGTGTGTGTGTGTGAGAGAGAGAGAGAGAGAGAGAGAGGAACTGCTATGGAGCACAATGCAAAAGGTGCCATCGAATGCTAAACCAGCAGGATGCTATGGATAGTTAAAGGGCTGCAAATGGGAATTTAAAACTCAAATCCTTCCAAGTACGGCAAGAAACCTTACATCCTGAATCATGCTGAAAACATCCTTTATTGCCAACGGTATAACCCCTGGAGAAATGTGATCTCCCTGTGAAGGTAATTGCAAAAAGGAAAACGTTAAAGCACAAAACTGGACATCGAGAGTGTACTTAACAGAACTGTGAAGGGTTGTAGAAGAACATTAACAGAAGTGAGAAAGCATGCATGCCACAAAAAAAGATTACAAAAGCACCAAGTGTTAGAAAATGCTAATAGCAGAGTTCAAGAAAAATTATAAAGACCTATCTCGATCAAAAGTCCTTCCTAACCAACTATACGAACATTGCTGCTTCCATAAGAGTGCTGTAACTTATGGGTGTTTTTGGTTGTTCAAACTGTCATTAATTTAATCGATCTGCAGTAACCCAATTTTCCAATATCTAATTAAGACAAGTTCTACACTTTCTTAATCAAACAAAATATCTGAAATACAAGTTTCTAACGTAATCTTTTGAACTTGTGTTGTTTTTTCTTTTCTTTTTAATCTTTCCATTTTTTTGTTGTTGTTGTTGTTGCTTATAAAGATCACCTTCCAGCTACACTCATTTTGCTGATTTTACCAGCAATCTTATTGGTTCAAACAGCATACATGGAAAGATGGAATTATATTCTGTTTATCATCAACCTGATTAGGCATTTAGAGTATTTATCTTAAAAGATGTGTAAAATGGTTCTGTTTATGTATTTAAACATGATGAAACCCACTCAGTATGCCAAAGATCCAGAAACAGTCAGTAAGAGAGGGTGTATGTATAAACTGAGAGAATCTACAAGGTGTTTCTCTTAATCTCCAAAGTACAGTGATCTTGTTCCACTTCAAGAGTGGGCAATGGCAATCTCAAAACTTTTTTCACTTAAAAATCTAGTATGGTAGTTTGCTTTGCAACGTCTTACTCACTTTTGTCACACTTTTATTCCCATACAGGCTTTTCATAAATCATACCTATACGGCTATACCACCTAATCTCAGCACCTGGTTTATCAACCATGATCACATAATTTACATGGAAATTTTCTTTTGACTTCCCATTCAATGTCACTCAGCCGGTGGGCATAGACTACGAGATAGGGTTGACTTTGGTTAAAGTCCTTTAAACCTAGGGTGTACTTACCATACTAGCTCCTTTTTGTTGCCAGATGAGCAAACTTCCCCACAACAAATTCACCTATCAACATGCCAGATTTCATCAATTATACATCTTGAAAAGTTATTTCCATGACTGCCCAAAGACGTCAAGACCTTTGCTTTGACTACTTTGCCGTTTATCTCACCCCTTGGGATTAAAGTGAATTTAGGGTGAAACAAAGAATGCGAGTTTTTCCCTTGCTATCTCTGAATTTCACACATTCTTGTGTCCCTCCGGTTGTGGGGCATTGGAGAACAATTGTTAGGGGTGAATGGCATTCAAATCCTTGTGTTGTAGTAGGTTTTGTTATGTCTCACTACCTTTCTGTCTCCTTTTCTATATTGCATGTCATGCACTTCTTCAAAACTTAATCCATCATACCACCTGGTTTTTCATCAATTATTACGCAATTCCATGACTGCCAACTTGATGAGAAGTTAAAGTGGATGTAGGTGATGATACCCGAGCCTGTTTTTCTTTCTTGGCGATCTTCAAATAACAGTGGATTTGTGTTACTCCATGTGCTGATGTAGGGTAATATTTTGGGTGACTAGCATCAAAATCCTTGTTATGTGAATTATTTGTCTTGCTTTCCATATTGCCCCACTTTTATCTGCTATAATATCGATTTCACAAGATTCCGCATAACAACTCCACCTATCTCAGCACCACATTTCTCATCCATGATCAAGCAAATCATGCTTGCATTTTTTCCATGGTCCCGCCCACTTGATAAGTTGCTTCTAGTTTTTTTATTAAATTTAAATGTTTGATCACACCCAAGTTGTAAGTGCAGTGAAGTAGCAAAAGGAAGCATGTGGTAGAAGAGAAGAACACTCACATGCATTGTGTGCGTCTTCCCACTACTTGTCACACCATAAGCAAAAACAGTTCCTGCATTAATTCTTATATTAGCTCCAACTACACTTCAAACCCTACAGATCAACACGGTTCAGCAACACTATGAGGTAACTTGGAAATTCTACATAGACTAGTGAATTAACAGTTTAAAATTAATGAAACAGTTACAGTTTCATTTGTCCTCAGAATCAGATGCCGTATGAGGTAGCCTACCATTTACACCTTCCATGGCAGCCTTCACCACTGGTCGGGCAGCAACTTCATAGACTTCCTGAGTAGCCGTAGAGGATCCAAAGACTCTATCTGTAATACCAGATATAAATTCGACCAATGATTGCAAGGAATGTTATAACTAAGCGGCAAACTATGACATTAGTGCCAAACTATCTATGACATTAGTGCCAAACTATCTATGACATTAGTGTCAAACTATTAATTAAACTAAAATTAAATTCACTTCAGTTAAGTACTTGATTTCCAAATTAGCCAAAAATTATACCGAAAGCATAGGAAGTGACCGGATTGAACTCATTCCTCACAAGTTTATCACCATCCGCATACCATGCAACCTCGTCCCCTCGCTGAAACTCTCTGTCACTATATCAACACAAATTCAATTAAATTCCAAAAATTCAAACCTACATTGTGCCCAACCACAACCCTACCACAGCAATTTCCAAATTCAGCCAATGCAAAATCACCAATAGATCCGAAATCAACACACACATACAGAGAGAGATCTAATAGCACTTCATTAGTTACCTCAACGGCCGAAACCTAATCGTCACCGAAATGCTATCCGCCGATCCCGAAGGCGGCTCCACCGGCTCACCGACCAGCTCATCAGCCGTTGGAAAATTAACAGGCGAGCGACCTCCGTAGCCACGCGAGTACATCGAATCCGACCGGCTCCGATTCGGAGTCATGGATCTGCCGCCGGTGTATCCGTTCCCGGAGCCTCCGCCGCCGCCGTAAAACGAATTAGTAGCGGAAGAGGAGCAGGAGCGAGGAATGAGCTTGCCGTTCATGAACGAAGAAGAGGACGAGGAGGAGGAGTACGGACTAGACGGTTTCCGGTGACCGAACGGTGAGCTGCTCCGTCCTCTAGACGAAGAGGACGCCATTGGATACGATTCAGTAAAATAACTGAATTCGATCAGCTACTGACTAGCTGTAAAATAAGCAAGGCTTCCAAAGAGAGAGAATATTTCAGAATGTCACATGGTCTGAATCAGTAAAGAGGAGAACATAGTTGGAATTTCCTCTTTTTTTTAGTTTAGCCAAATGTCAGTCCAGTGTAGAAGAAGCAATGTGTGTGTTCCACTGCGTGAGAGAGAAAGTTATGGAGGTTTCTTCTTCTTAAAGACAAAGGAGAGTTGCAGAGGAGTAGAGAGAGAAAGTGAGGGGGAAGGGAGAGAGAGAGAGAGAGAGGGATCCCTAAGGACTGGGGTGAGTGGGAGGGAGGTAGTGAGAACGATGGAACCGATTTTTTTGGAATTATTAATTTAAATTTGTTTGTTTTGTTTTAAGTTTTCAAATGTTGGTTAGTTAGAATAATTAATTGCGAAAATATGGTTAAATGAGGGTATATAGGATGGAGAGCGTGGCATGGGGTGATGACGTGGCAGGTAGTGGGGTCGTTTGTAGTTTTAAACTTTGATGAAAGAGACTGGCGCTCTACATATTTTTTTTAATATTTTTTTTAATTTGAAAAGGTAACGTAAAATGAGCGGGAATAACAGTGGCTACCGCTTTGAGACAAATCGAAAACAGTGAGGCCATTTTTTAACCTAATAGTAACACTCAGAAATTTCGGAAATGGTGAGTTTACGTGCGAAAGTACAATTATAACCTTATCGAGTACGTAGAACAGCAACGCAAGCTGGAGAGAGTTTTGCTCCAACACGTCGCCCGAGTATTTGGGAGTTCCGAAGAGAAACAGAAACAGTAATTCATGAAAGTTTCTTTTCGCAAAGGGAAATCATGATTTTGATCATTATATCATGGGTGCCTCTAAATAGATGATTTTTTTATTTAATTTTAAAATTTTTTAATAATTAAAATAAAAGGTGAGAGATAAATAAAAAATTATAGAATCAATGATAGAAAAAAATTAAAAATTAAAATTTTGAATGAAAAATACCCCCAAAAAAATACACATTATATGATATTTAAAATTAGTCACTTAACTGTTAAATTAAAAAAATAAGTCAGAAAATTTCAATTTTCTTTTTAAATAAGTCAATTTTGTCAAAATCATCCAAAAAATTTATAATTAAAGATGAATCTAAAAATTAACAAAGCAAAATAATATACTTTGGATATAACAAGGTGTCAAGTTAGAATAAAACATTGTGATATCTCATTTAATAAATTAAATATATGTATGCCTCATAAGAAAAATTTGACTAAATTTTTTTTAAGAATAAAAATATTTAAACTTATTTTTGTATTGTATTAACACTTTTTGACTTAATAAAAAATTAAGTTCAAGAATATGAAATAAATTTGTTCATCAATACCATCGAAAAATTACTAAAGAAAATTATTCTTTGTTGTCAAATTAACATTATTTCTTCAAAAAATCTTGAAAAGAATTGCCGACAACCATCACCTTCAAGATTACATTTGTTAATGCAAAGTAAAGAAGAAAAATGAAATCAATATAAAAAAAAAAAAAAACAACTCAAAACCTCCTTTACCATTTCATGTATAAAAACCACGTGAATATTGTCATTAATGCAATTTAAAGATTTTTTTTAAATAATTGAATTTTTTTTTCTTGAAAGCAAGAGAGCAAATTTTCAAATACTTTTTAATCATTTATATTGGTGCATAAATTTTTCTTAATTATTTTTAGTAGAAAAATAATTTTTAATCATTTATATTGGTGCATAAATTCTTTTTGATTTTAAGTTGAACAAATTAAAAATATAGCGAGTAAGAATAATTAATTCAAATAATTATTAATACACATTTTCTTTTTAATCATTTATATTGGTGCATAAATTCTTTTTGATTTTAAGTTGATCAATTAAAAATATACCGAGTAACAATAATTAGTTCAAATGCATTGAGGTTAATTTTTTATCAACAAGGTTGATTTTAAGTTAATTCTTATTGATGAATCATAATCACCTCATGATCAAATACTCCTATTATAACAAAAAAGCTGAACGATCACAGTCGTGGAAAGTAGCCTCTGTCCGTATAAAATTGTCAAATCATGTCAACTATACCATGTGATGTGGTTCTCTACATTCCCATGATTCATGAGAGTTGATGTTGACACGTGGTGAAGTCATTTTAACTTCTTCGGCTCATTTTACCTTTCAGTCCTTCGTAAATTCATAATGCATGGGCATCGCAAGGTTGAAACTAAGCCAGTTAATTTGGGTTAAATGAGTTGTAATGGGTTGAGTTATAATAAATAACAGGTTGTAATGGGTTCAACCTATTATAACTCATTTAATTAACCAAGCAACTCAATTATATAATAAATAGGTTAAGCTAAAATTAAATTATCATTTGAATACTCTTTCGCACAAAAAAAATATTTTTTACATACTCTAATATACAATTTTAAAATTAAATGGGTTTAAACGGATTAAGTTGTTTAACAGGTTAAAGCGGATTAATATGTATTAATGGATAACAAATTGACAGACCTAGTTGAAAGGGAGTTCGAGGGAGAGTCTCAAGACCCTCAACCTCTGCACATTCACAATAATCATCCTTTCTCATTTTTTTTTAGATTGTGCCACATCAGCTTTTTACTATCTCAATTTTTTCATTTTCTTCTTCACCCTTTTCAAAAAAATAACCTCAATGATCATCCTCTCTCAGACTTTGTCATATCAACTTACATTAATTTTTATTAAATCAATTTTATTTTCATTAATTTAATTATCTAATATATATAATTATATGACTATGGATCTATCTATCTTATAAAATAAGGCATGGACCCCACAATTAAGTGAATAGTAACCCAAATGAATAGTAAATTTTTAGAAAATGTGTGGGTGAGTGTGTGGGGAAAGGGGGACAAAAAGTATTTTTGGGAAATGTGTGGGTGAGTGTGTGAGTGTGTGGGGAAAGGGGGACAAAAAAGTATATGTGAATGTGTGTGTGTTGAGAAGAGAGATGGGTGATCTATCTTATAAAATAAGGCATGAACCCCACAATTAAGTGAATAGTAACCCAAATGAATAGTAATTTTTTGGAAAATGTGTGGGTGAGTGTGTGAGTGTGTGGGGAAAGGGGGACAAAAAGTATTTTTGGGAAATGTGTGGGTGAGTGTGTG
>JAOWAN010000014.1:8562470-8580515 GCA_028566635.1 Lobelia cardinalis
CGATTGCGTTGGAATATGAGAAGAATTTACGGTTATGTTTGAGAATTAGGGTTTATCGCGAGGAAGAAGATGATGATGATATAGGGTGAAAAATATTTTTTAAAAAATTTTATTTATGTATTAAGTTGTATCATAGAAATAATATTGTTATTTTGAGGGAGGGATAAAAAAAAAAATTTCTGTGTTTTAGAGTTAGTAAAATATTTATAAAATATGTATTATATATAATTGTGTATTATACTTAGCATTTATGCATTTTATAAATAGATGCTCCCCAATTTTATCCTCTTCTTATATAATAATTTTATTCCTATTATATTTCTTTTAACTAAATTAATCAAAATCAATTAATTATACACCAATAGTTCTAACGTCTCCATATTTTACTCTTTCATTAATTCTTGACCAACTAACATAAACATTACCTTCGTCCACTCAACCCCCCCCCCCCTCCCCACCCACCCACCCACACTGCGCCACCAGATCAAGCCGAGAAAACACAATTCACGGCTACTGCTACTACTACGGCAACAATCACTACTGCTACTGCTACTACTACGAGCAGTAGTAGCAACACCCGAGCATGCGGCAAATTCCAATGCGGAAGATGCACTTCCCCATTAACCCCTTTTTTTTTTCCGCCACCAAACCCCATGAGAATATCCCTAATACCCACCGCTCGACATCCCAACATGATCAAAATCATGAAATTTCTATCGTCGGAGCTTCGAAAAGTCACCATCAAAACCATGGTCTACCAAGCCAATGTACGTGCCGCCGGCCCAGTTGGTGGGGACCTTCGAATCGAGAAACGCAAGTCCAAAGTCACTGCGCCGGAGTAGAGTTAAAATATGTCCTTCAAAGGAGAGTATTTATCCTAATAATACTAATGCCAATTTTCTGTAACAATTTTATTTATTTATTATTCAGAAGGGTATAGAAGACTTTTTCATAAAGATTAATTTTGTCACAAATTTTGTGTATTAAATTAAGCATTAATGTGTTTTACAAATAGCCGCTCTCTAAATAAATTTGTAGTATGGGTTAGTTTGACAAATGATAAATTGACAATTAAATTTAAATCTCTAACTCTAATTTAATGCATCCGACCACCATATCTTGTAACAGCAGTGATGGATATATCGCACAAATCAACTGGAAATCAATTGACATATTTTACGGGCTTGTATGGTATAAGTCCGTAAATCAATCGACGAAAAAAGCTATAAATTTGCCACGTAGAAGATTTACGATCAATCTTACTGTGGTGCATTTGATATTTAATTATATTATTCTTTTATATTCCACCATTAGAGGTCTAAATACTAGATTTAATTTTAGATTATCATTAAATTAATTAAATTAAAAATATATAAGTTACTAATACTTAAATGAATATGTATAATTTATAGTATTAATTATATATACTAATTGTGTAATAAGTATATTTCACTATATATATAAACTAATATCATGTATTAATATAATTTTTATATACACTAGAATAGAACATTAGGTTAAAGTTTTAATTCAATGCTCATTTCTAATATACTAAACTAATTTATATACCGATGCACAGTTGGTGCAGTGGTGCCAGAAATTGCACTTGGAAGGGCGAACTAAGGTTCGATCCCTCGCAACATCGTTGGGAGAGGTTTAAAACTTTAACCCCGAGACCCACCTCGAACAGGATTAGTCGATCAATGGGTTGGATACCTGGCCTTGACAAATAAAAAACTAATTTATATTAAACTAATGCTTTAATGTAAGAGAAACGGAAGATCCGAAGATGAAAAGATTGTACACTGAAATTAAATGACCGAACTGCTCTTGAAGTTTGCACTGCTTCAGTTCCGGGTCTTCTTTTCCAAGAACCAATCATTTGGATAGCGGTAAAATGTAAAAAAAAAAGGAAAATAAAAAGTTATAAATTTTTTTATGTAAAAAAGATTGTTTGGATGATGCAGAAAAATTTTATAACCACCCAAAATATTTTCCTGCAGGAAACACTTTTCTACAAATGTCGTCTCGCTAATTCAGTGAAATTTCGTTTTTGGAAAAGTCTCCTACTAAATTTTTCTGCTAATCAAACGGATATAAAAAAAATATTTTCCAATCAATTTTCTTTCCTTTACTTTTCACTTTTATTTTCTCATGAATTATTTTTTCGTATGATATTCTCGCTATCCAAACGATCCCGAGCTTTTTCAACTCATTCAAAACGATATGTTTGATGAAGATGATGAGGGAAATAGATATTGCTTAATTCATATGCAGAAAGAATTGTAAGAATTAGATAGGTAGAGCTGAAGGTTACATTGTTTTTATTTTAATTTTAATTTTTGATTTTGATTTGAATTTCATTTGAATTTTTTATTGCTTTTTATTGGTTTCAATGTTAGGCAAGTTTACCTTTTTTCTCCATTTCAATTTTTTAATATTCATTTTAAATTCAAAATGAATATAATTATTGGTTTTGATTACATTATAAATTTTAAAATGTAATTATTACTTTCTTTTTATTCGAATTCGATCCATTTCGATTTTGATTTATCATTACAGCTAGGTTTGATGTGCTTTTGATTTTAGTTTAATATTAATTGTCGATTTTAGTTTTTTGTTCGTTTAATTTTTAATGGAGAATGGAAAACTATTATTACAAAAACTTTTTACTTTTACATTAATTTTCGTTAGTATGTTTTTCATTCTTTTAAATATATTTTTGCAACATATTCTTATATTTCAATTTTGATATGTACTTTCAAATTTGGCAATTTAATTTGTGATGTAGATTCAATTTGATTTTTTTCTAGGATTATTCTGGGTTCAATCTTTATTATTTTACAGTAAAGTTTTTCTATTGTTGTTTAAAGATTTAGATTCAATTTTTATTTTTTATGGTCTGAACGGTCAATGGTTCGATTTTGTTTGAATTTTAGTTGTAATTCTTATCTCAGTTCATTCTTTTTCATTCTATTTTATATTAAATCAAGATATTAATTATTTTATTTAATTATTTCTCATGGTTACCTACAATTTTATCTTGATTAGGGGTGGAAATTGGATGGAACGGATCGAAAATAAAAATTTTCGGAAATTAAAATTAGTTTCCGATTTCCGTTCCGAAAAATTCGGAATGCAAAAATTGATTCCGATTTTTGAAAATTTCGGAACTATCGGAATTTCAAAATTTTCAAATTCCGAAGTTTTGGAGTTTTCGGAAAGTTTATAAATCCAAAATTTTTGAACTTTCGAAAAATTTCGAATTTCGAAATTTTTTTCTTTAAACAGGGGATCATTGTTCACTATGACATTCTACTACACGGTCTATGCTACTCATTTACAACGATTCACCTTTACATTCTCAACAAATTAAATATTTTCAAATAAAGATGTTCTTTCAAAAAACTTCTTTAAGAAAAAATAGAAAGAAAATATAAAATTAATGCAAATCAAAGTGAACAACAAATTTTGAATTGAATACTATTTTCAGAACATAAAGTACTATAATCTCAAAATTATGAAAAAAATGTTATAAAAAGGAATACTATAAATTATGATAATTATTTGTGCTTTTTGCTTAGTCATGTTCGAATTTAATTAAGTTATTTGTCTATAGACCTAAGTTTACCTCATTTAGGATGAAATTAATTTAAAAAACTAAAAAAATTGTATTCATTTTGAAAATGAGTTGGAAATTTTCTGGAAATAAACTAAAAATCGAAAATAAGTCAATTTTTTAATATAAATTATTTTTTTTGGAAATAAATCGGAATTTTTTTGGATCGAAAATTGGAAATTACGATAATTTTAAATCTAATTCCGATTCCGATCCGAAAAATATCGAAAAAATCGGAATTCGGAATTTTAAAAATCGGAAAGAAAATAATTGTTCCAAAATCGGAAAATTTCAGATCGGAATCAGCGAAAATCGAAAATTTCGTTCCAATTTCCACCCCTAATCTTGATTATTTTTGTACATTCGAACTATAAATCTTAAATCAACTTTGTAGTTGAAAATTAAAGAGTTGAATGTTTAAACGTTGCTACTTTAACATATTTGTGTATTTGACTCTTCAACTAGCTAGACTTTTCGGCTCTTGAACATTATAAATTTAATTTTTCAACTAAATAAATTTTAATTAATAATAAATTAATAAGATATAATAAATAATGTGTATTATAATTTTGCAACCAATGTATTTTATACCTATATATTAGTTAACTTGTGAAATATATATAATGTTTTTTTATACTTATTCAATTGTATCTTGCTTTTTAAAAATTATTTTTTTACCGAATTTGGATAAATATTATATTAAAAATTTTCTTATAATAAAAAAATATTAATACAAATATTTTAATACATAGTATAATAAAATCCAATCAATATATATTATATTTCATAATAATTTTAAGAATGCTTTAACGGATATCCTCACTAGTTGTAGAAGGTTAGCAATGTCCTCATTTTTACTTTCTCAAAATGCCCTTACTTTTTAATTTTTAATATTTATTTGGAAGGGTAAAAATGTTAAAACCGTGTATAGAAAAATATGCTTCATAATTAATTATCATCTCAATTATTGCCCTAATCAATGTTTCAATTATTGCATATGTATATTTTACATGCATTAAATACAAGCACATTTTTCTATACACCGTTTTGATATTTTTACCCCTTCAAATAAATATTAAAACTTTAAAAGTGAGGACATTTTGAGAAAGTAAAAATAGGGACATTGGTAACATTCTACAACTAGTGGGGATATTAGCTAATCCCTTTTAAGAAAGTTTTATTTTGTAGTATTTTACACTATATCTATCAATATAATACCTCAATCAAATTTAAATATATATTTAAATAAGATAAATAAAAAAATATTGTTTTTAATTATAAAATGATATATACAAATTGCTTTTAAAATATAATTTTAGTAATATGGTTGAAATCTAAGTACCATTTAAAACAAAAATTTTCAAATTCCTAAATACCGTTGTACCTAAGGGGTGGGGGTTAATTAATGGGTTAATACAGTAGCTAGAGTAGTTAATAGTTGATAGAGATTGGATCATTTACTCTCGAAAATTATACGGAGTGTCATAATGTATATAATGGTTATAAATAATACACATATAACCTTTATATACATTATTAATTATGTTATGTGTATTATAATTATTTTATATACATATTTTATAACATTTATACGCATTAAAATATTTTATAAGCAAAAAATACCTAATCACTCTATATAACGATGGACCTACTCTTGCCTGCTGTCTTTGCGGGTGGCGGGTGGGATTCATATATTAAGGGTAACATTCGCATGATCACCCAAACAATATATTTCTCATCGAGCGAGCATGTCAATGTCACATTATGATTGTATAAAAACGCTTTTTGTACTATAAATTGTTAGATTGTAATGTGTGCGATATCATCATTATCTCATCTCATCTGCCTGCACTTTTCAAACTAAT
Organism: Lobelia cardinalis; assembly: GCA_028566635.1. Lineage (NCBI taxonomy): Eukaryota > Viridiplantae > Streptophyta > Magnoliopsida > Asterales > Campanulaceae > Lobelia > Lobelia cardinalis. Next base: position 8,567,955 of record JAOWAN010000014.1, read on the forward strand.
TGCACCGCTTTCTCATATCGATGAAATTAGGGGTGGAGTTAGGATTTTCTTGTCGTGGACTCGTGGGGGCGAGATTGTACGGAGGTTTAGGGACAGCGCCCTCGATTTTTTTTTTTGAATCGGACAAGCAAACAAATGGATTGGATCTAAACCGTTTAATTAAGAACTTATTTATTGATCAACCTAAATGAAAATTCATAATCATATATTAAGGTCAAAAAAACTAAATAAAACGAAATGAATTCATGTTTGAAACAAAACGAAACGAAGTAATACAATTTTATACGAAATGCATTCATGTTTGAAACGAAACGAAACGAAGTAATGCAATTTTAAACGAAACGAAATAAATTCATGTTTGAAACAAAACGAAACGAGAGGTCGAAAATCTCCATTTTTTCCGATAATATTATTACTCTTGAAGAATTTTTCACGTAGGCCGACCCGTCCGACCCCACCTGGATCCGCCACTCCATGAAATATATTCCTTTATACCGTAAATTTATATAATGCACAATATTAAAGCAGATTAGCAGAGATCATGTATTACGAAGATGTTTTTAATTATTATCATTAATTAACAACGTTTATCTTCTATACATAAAGTAGTTTTGAAGGCAAACTGTTCTAGTGATTTCACATTTAGTTTTCCTCCAAAAAAATTAAATATCAATAATGTTCATGTATTGAACATTTCAAATCAACTTATAATAATTCCTCTGTCGATAAATGAATTATTTTGACTTTTTTAGTCAACTTAATTGAATAATTTAAAATATAATAAATAATTATTTTTTAGATACTAAACAAGAAGCTCGTTTAGAAAAATGGTGCACTTTTTTTCATTGGATTTATACGACTCGAAATATAGGGCCGAGTTTACTATCAGTCTTAGTTCAAATTGGGCCCGAGCTTTAAGGGCTGGACACCAGTTCAGTTGGATTAATTTCAGGGTGGGATCCATCAACTACAATAACAAAAAAATCCTGCCCTCTCTCTCTCTCTCTCTCACACATTGAATTTATACGAAATATTTGTACACTTAATAAAATCATACAATCACTTTAATACATTAAATTTTAATATTTATACACTTAAGTACTTAATAAGCCACATTAATATATTTGTACATCGTTACATAGTTTCTTCTTTTCTTTTAGAATACAATTCTAATTCACTTCAACCACATCACCTTCAACGTCAGATCGTCACCAGCTCCTCCTCTTCTTATATTTTGAGAATATTTCTATTATTAAGAAGCTATATTTTTTCCCAGACGAATGTTCCAAAGACGAAGAAGACCAACTGCAAGTCGAAGGAATGCAAGAAGCACACCTTGCATAAGGTGACACAGTACAAGAAGGGCAAGGCCAGTCTTGCGCGCTGCTCAGGAAAAACGATGATACGATCGCAAACAGTCGGGCTATGGCGGACAAACAAAGCCAATGTTTCACAAGAAGGTGAATTGATTTCTATAGTTTTTTCTGTTCCATTCCTACTTTACTTTTGCCCCTATGGTATTCGGTATTGATGCTTTGAGTGGTCCGATCACGAACACTACATAGGTTAATATGAAGTGATATGGTACTGTTTACAATATAAATATGAGATGATATGAGTGATATGAGTTTATGAATTAAAAGACCAAATTACCCTCATGATTGAAAGGTTGTAATGTGATGTGAGGAGAGAGAATGTGATGTGAAAGGTTTAAATATGAGGAGAAAATTGAGGAAAGAGGAGAGAGAATGTGATGTGAAAGGTTTGATATTGATATTGATATATGATATTGGATAATATTTGAGTGTGATATTGATGATATTAGTGATATTAATGATGTTGGTGATATAGATGATATGTGATAATGTTAGCTTCGTGATCTGATTCGATATGGTGATATGGATGGTATGTGATAATATGTATGGGACATGGTTCTTTCACTTGAGCATTTGCTTAATTGCTTCCATCATGAATGATTCGATATCCTCGAGATGATCATTAAAATGTGCGAAATCTTGTGTAGGAAATATCCTCTTTTTTGTTTCAACCTGGCACCATGTAAATGGGGAGCTCCACGGTACTGGGTGTGAGGGGATTAAGGGTGCGTTTGGACTTGGAGTTTTTTAATATGTTTTATTTTTGTCTTTATTTTGTGTTTGTTTTGTATTGATTTTGATTTTGTAAGAGTTTTATAATTTGACCCTTTAAATTTTAAAAAATTACATAATAGTGATGGAGAGGGAAAGAGAGAGAGTGATAATTGTGATTTGATGTGATGTTTGATAAGATATAAATGTGATATAGGGGTATGTAAAAATAATAGGTAGAGAGAAAAAACTTGTATTTTTAAAACCTAAGTGATGAATAAATTTTTGTAATATTTTTGGAATAATGTTCAAAAAATCCAATGACTAAACACAACCAAGATTTCCTTCTAGTGCCTGGCTTGGCTTTAATGCCCCTTAATTTTTGTTAGTCTGAAGTTTCAAAATTGTAGTTTGAGATATATAATGATAATAAAGAGTAAGAATTAAGTATATAAATATTAAATTTAAGGTATTAAAGTAATTATATGATAATGGGGCGAAGTAAAAAATTTGAGGTAATAAATAATAAGGGTATTTTTGTCAAAATTGAGGGCGATTTTAAAATTTTTTGGGGCGGTAAATAGCACCACCCTTGTATGATTCGAAACAACAAAAAAATCCTGGCGTTTCTCTCTCTCTCTCTGAATTCGGAACCAGGCTCCGTTGTTTTTCTACTCCTGTGCTCCATTCTCCACTGGATGATAGCCACGGAGTCAGCTAGCGCTCAGATGCTCGATCGTTGCTCCGTAGGACCTACCAGTAGCGAGTAAATCATCTCAGTCATCGATTGAGATCCTGGTAATCATCCTGACCGTTGAGCACCAGAGTACGGGAACCCCACGGAGCACGGGTTCCAGTTCTCTCTCTCTCTCTGTAGGCATTTCTATTTTCACACGCAACATCATTTTCCCTCTCTTAAAATGTACAGGTTTCAGGAATTAGGCATTAGGAACTCATAGGACCATGTTGCAAAATTTACTGAGAGCTGTATTATTCACTCTTTCCTCAAGCTATCATTCACTACTAAGAACTTAAAAACAAAAAAATGGGGGACAAAAAAACTACAAAGGAGATGGGTGGCTCAACGCCTCTACACCGTCTTCTCTCCAGGTTTTTCACCATACTTATAAAACCAAAAGAAACAACTCAGAATTTCCACTGGGGGGGATCAGGGCCAATGAACAAATCCAGTGTCCGGTTGTGCGATCACTTCCTCAACGATCGATCAGGCCATCATATCTAATTCTTTCACTTTTTTTTTTGGTCACCGATCACATCTACAATTACAATGAATGGGAGAGCTAGCGGAAAATTATCAAAAGGTGTCAGAAATCGATAATGGGTTCCCCAATGGTGAGATTCCGCTCCACAGTCCATGGTAAGTTGAAGAGTTTTGCTGTAATGAACTTGAAGATCTTATTCACATTTATGTTGTAGGATGCACTCGAGAAGAATAACGTTGCATTCAGGGCCTTTGCATATGCTCTTGCCTGCCCACATGTACACAGAAAACATGTTCAAAGAGTAGGAGAAACACCATAAGAATTAAATCATGGTCTTCTTATTGTAATCCATTCTCAATGCATTGTGGCGGGTATCTAGTTAAACAAACGTGACTCTTTGAGCAGAACGAAAGGTTGAAGGTGTAAATACACCTATAGTTCTATCAGGAAATCGATATGTAGTGATATAATATGATATGTAAAGTAAAAAAGAAAGAGATAGAGAGAAAATGGTGGGACTCTTGATGTGATATGATATCGCCATATCAACATATCAATACATATCGGATTCGTGATTTGAACACTAATGTAAGATAAAACCAGTCAATAGAGCAACTGTTTGAACTCCATCTATTAGTAATATAATAGGGGACCATAGTTGCCTGCAAGTCTCCTCTTGTGGTCTGTGTTTTCAACCAATTCAGCAATGAATTTGTGTAGTTTTATGGATGATTTTTCAAGAAAGAGACAGCTGAAAGTGTCTCTATTATGCCCAAATTCCTTCCAATCAATAATAGAGGGTTGGCAATCAATCAGTTTTCTCACCATCATTCTCTTGTGATTGTGAATGTCAAGTTTGGTGTTTGGTCTAGAAAACTGACTTTGCTTGTCCAGAGTCCCTTTCAATCATTTTGATTGTTTATTACTCCCTCTAGAACAACTTGATTTTGGCTCCTTTTTTCCATCACCAATACATTACTTATCCTCCAGATCCTCATTCAAGTATTTTCATTAACATTATGGGAAGAGTAAAAGAAAAGGGTGACAAAGAAGGGATTTGACTAGAATTTGGTTAAGAATGAAATGGTATTTAGAAATGTACATTTCAAATCCAATATCTAAAAGGGGAAATATGTCTTAAAATCTCCTTTTCTTTTCCATTTAGCCAAATGAAATCCACGAGTTACACAATACATCGTACTAGGCAAGAACAAGAAAAAAATACCTGACTAGCGATTGTCCATTGCAAATCTATTGGTAATTGGACGAAATCATCAAACTTGGTTCCGACCATCACCGGAATTGCAGTCTAAAAACAATCAACCAGCGAATCAGTAAAATCAAACACAAAAGAACAAGTGCAAAAATCAGAAAAAAGGAATCAGATTCAACAACCGTGGGATCAATTTTATGTTAAAAGAATCACATTTCCAACCACGGGTGAATCAAAATCAGAATAAATGTAGCATATATATTTACCTGATTCCACTTCCGCGCTTGCTCATACCACTTGATAACACTGCACAGAAAGAAAACAGGAATTGGATTACAACATATGATTCCAACCAAATTTAAAGAACAACAACCAACAACAACAAAGTCGTAATCTCAATCACTACCAAACTTCAAGAACATTAAACAAAATTTAGCATTGATATAAGCAATTTACTTACCTATTTAATGTACAACGGCTCGTGAGATCAAACATGAATAACATAGCTACAGAGTCTTTGCAGGCAGCCGGAAAGTTATACCGTGATTTATCATTTCCTGCACCATGGACAGTGATAAACAGATTGATCAGTTCATTGTCCATTTTTAAATATTAAATTCCAACAATCATTTCATTTTTCCAATAAAATTGAATAGAATAAGATACAAATTAAGATAGAAAATTTCACCTAGACAATACGCATCACCGCCAACTTCCCAAATACTATAAGCAATCCGTGCCCCTCTAACACACAACGTTTTGTCCATCTGATTTATTCCCGTAGCATCTTCATCATTTTTCTCTTTCCCTACATACTTGGCCTGCAATGAAAACCCCGAGCTAATTTGATCAAAATCCGCAAGGCGATGAAAATTAAAACCCACAATTAAAACATGAAGAAATTTGAATTTTATTTTATTTACCAAAAAGCTGGTTTTGCCAATACGGCAATCACCCAAAAGACTAATCTTCAAAGACACCAAATCAGAAGAATCTTTGTTATTACTATTATCTCCATCGTGGCTGGAGGGGCACGACGTGGAGGAAGCCGTGCCCATTTCACCACTTGCGGAAAAGGCCGAAGAGCAGCTGCCCATAGCAACCGAAGACAAATGAGGAGCCGTTGATGGGTTGTTGCTGTTGGGCGGCGGTAATTGTCGGTAATGGATTGAGTTTCCAATCCAACAGGAAAGGACTTGATTCCAGAACGAGAAAGCGCAACGACGGAGGAGAGTGACCCGCCAGAGGATAGTTCTTTTGAGGTTGTAACGTAGGACTCTTCGACAAAGTTTACCCATGTTTAACACTTGGACAGGTTAAATTTCCTCTCAAGAACTGTCTTCTTTAGGCCATGGAACTGGGAAAAAGCTAAAGAGCTGGGCTTAATTAGGCCTCTGAGTGATCTCTCTCCTATTTCTGTCTGAGTTTCTTTTTTCTTTTTTGATTATTATGGGTCATTTTTTTATTTCCTTTTTTTTTTTTTTTTGGATTTTCCACCAACCGTTTGGTTTAGCTAGGAATGATGGTGACCGCGTTATAGGGACCGTTGACCGATTTTTGTGCGAGGGAGGGCTTTAATCCAAACAAAAGATAATCACAAAACCCGGCTCCTTTCGGTTTTTAGTTTGACTTTCTTTTTCCTTTTTGATCTTGCATTCTTATTATGGGTTGGATTGTTAACGTTGTGCTAGATCAATTTTTGGTTATTTGTCGCAAGTTCTGGGAGACAGTGTTAGGGCAGATCACAAGTTCAATTTGATTTGATATGGTAATAAAGATCACGTTTAAAATATGAGATGAAGTAGATGAGTTTTTTTGCTTAAATGTCTATTTTACCCTTAGATGTGAAAGGTTGAATGTAATTTATAATAGGATTAACGGAGCGGAACACTCCTGTGATTTACGGGTTCGAGGCTTAAGCCCCTTGTACTTTATTTGGTGAGGGATAACCTCCCTGATCAAAAATCCGTTAGTTTTCATCCAGTTTATATAACGATAAATTGTAAAAAGGCATACTTACCCTTATCAAACAAGGACCAAAGTGACAATAATAAGCTTGCTAGAACATTGCACAGTTCTGAACACCACAAATCACCAGCTACCACCACCATCATCACCCACGTGCCACCATCACCACCATCATCCAACTACATAAACCCAGATTCTTGCAACCCACCACCACCATCACCACCACCACAGATCTAAACACCATAATTAAAGCAACAGATTTGCAGATCTGAAGAAGAAATTAAAGAAGAAGAGAAGTGAGATGAGTGTTAATAATGTTGGATCCCCCACTACAGTGCCAGCAGCACCACCACCCACTCCACCACCAACATCCCCACTACAGTGCCAGCACCACCACCACCCACTGCCACCGCCATCACCAAACTTCCACCTCCACCACTACCAAAACAACAACCCCTCCCTTCCCCCCAAAAAACCCACCACCATGCATTTTCCCCACCACACTTCCACTATCACCACCACACAGCCACCACACAATTATCAGATCCGGTTTGTTCAAGATCCATTCACACATTCAAATCCAGATTCTAAACAAAATGAAGAACACATTCAATTCATACAGACTAGAAATTGAGCAAGATCCAACCTTACCTTCGAAATTGAGCAAACCCACCAGAGTAATCAAAACCTTCAATAAAAAAATAGAGATGAATGGGAACCCACTCATATATTGAACAAACCCACCAGATTAATCGAAACCAGATCTCCAATCGCCAGATGAAAAACCCAGATTTGAGTTGGGGTTGAGAGAGAGAACCATGGCTTAAACTGGTGCCGACGTCGGAGAAGACGAGAAGACGAGTTACGTTTCAGATCTGATCCCGCATCCCTTTTTCTGCCCAGATCGGAAAAGCTCAAACAACTCCTCCTCCGGCAATGAAGAATTTAGGAGTGCTGATCGGAGAAACCCAACCTTCTATTCAGGATTTAAAGAAGAGGGGAGAAGATATCGAGAGATGAGAGAGAACGATTGAACCCGATGAAAAACAAATTTCATTTGTTCGCCGAAAACAATGGTGAAAAACAAATTGTCGATAACCGCGACAGTGTTATCACCCACCGGTGCAAAAGAGGGAACTACTTCTATTCAGGATTTAAAGAAGAGGGGAAGGGGAGAAGATATCGAGAGATGAGAGAGAACGATAGAACCTGATGAAAAATAAATTTCATTTGTTCGCCGAAAACAATGGTGAAAAACAAATTGTCGACAACCGCGACAGTGTTATCACCCACCGGTGCAAAAGAGGGAACTGCCGATGGTTGTGAATGAGCTCGTCGCCGGAGTACAAGAAGAGCTCGTTGCCTGAGTAAAAGAAGAGCTCGCCACACCCAAAGAAGCCTATCGCCAAAACTGTTAGGCTAAAGTATGAAGGAGGAGAAAATAACCTGGGAACAAAGCTCTAGCTAGGGTTCTTGATTAGCTTGTTTTTAATTCCCCTTCACAGTATTTTCCTGATGTGATTTTTAGTTTTTAAAATTATATTTGTTAAGATAGAGCTAATGGTAAACGAAAATGATTTATTACTTAATTTCAATGTTTTATTTAATTTATAGAATTAAAACAATATCATTTTAATATTTTCTTAAATATATTAATGAATATATTTAGTTTCTTTATTAATTTTTATATTTTTTTAATTTAATTTTTCAATGTATATTACGGGCAAAGGATGATTTAACATGAGAGCAAATATGTCATTTAAAATGGCTAAGGGCATTATTATCTTATTAGACAATATAAATTTTCACAATACTTTTGTTCTTTCAATTTGGCCAAAATGAGTGGATGGAAGTAACGGGAGATGGATGCGGGGGGTTATCCCTCACCAAATAAAGTAAAATATAATGGGCTCAAGATTCGAACTCGTAAACCCACAGTGGTTCCCCCCGTTAACCCTATAATTAAAGAAAAGGAAAAAGAATAGTGGAATTCCTCTTCAACTGATTTCTACCCCAAAAAGCCAACCTTTTCTTTGGGGCAGGAACGGATTCAAGCCCCACATCTTCATTCACCAGATTAGCTTACTCGTATCAGAATATCGTCCAAGTTTCAGTACCAGCGCTTGTTCCTCATAAGCTTCCTCTGCATCCCGCAATGCACTATTATTTTCCGTATCATCCCTAACTACATGAGTGTGTTGAGCCGACCTGGAAGAGTAACTCACATCATATCACACCGCGGAGGAGAGATTTAAAAATTACCGGCGAAAATCACCCAATACCTATGTTGAGCATCAGCAGGCCAAGAAGGTCAGAAATGATATCAATGTTCATAAAGATACTTTGAAACTTGTGCCTGATGAGGACAACTCTGATCATCATTTGGTTTCTTTTATCTTTGATGCCTTGTTCGATGGCAGGTTAGCATTTTCGTTCTTACCCCCTTTTCAACTCAAGATTCGTTTTCTTCTTTTTTTTCCTCGTAGTAGAGTAATGGGTATTGATGATTTTAAGTTAATCTATATATTTTGATAGTATAATTGTAGTTTTCGTGTTCAAATTGCTTGCAAATGTAGAGATTTGAAGATTTGTTTTAAAAATTTCCGGCGAGAACTGGGTTCGCTGGAGAGGGGGAAGGAGAGCTCGTCGGAGAGGAGGATGGAGGGCTCGCTGGAGTGCACCAATTGTCTATTTTACCCTTAAAAGTTATTCAAATATTAGAATTAACGATCAAAATTAACTGTTGACTAACGGAGAGACCCTTAATGTTCGCATTTTAACAAATTTGATCTTTAATATTGATTGCTAAATAAAAGGACTAATCACTGATTCGACAAACTTTGAGAGACAATTTATGAAGTTGTCCTAAAAGAAAAAAGATGCTTTCTTGAGTTTTTTAAATTTTAATCAACTATAAACAACAATGCTTAGTATACTTATTTGTACTTTTTTACACCATACAATACCATTTTTTATTGATGAAATTTTTAGAAATGTTTGAACAAAGTAATTAACATAGTTATGTACAAAATTTCCTGCAATAAAGTACTATGAAAGAAAACTGCAATGTTTTCCTTTCGTTCAATTTCCGTCAGTTTGAATAATGGGCGTTACTAAGTTTAACAAACATGCTAAATTGCACATATATTGTGTTGAGTCAACTTTTAAAGAATGCCACATCCTATGCGTAATAGGATCACTTGGAAACGATATCTTTCAAACATAGGGCTAAATGTCTTGGATCGTTTTCTTCCCATTTTCACACATACAATGGAAAATTAGGTCTTCTTCTTGGTTTAACTCTTACGAAAAATTAGGCTTTTGCGATTTGAAGGTAGCGAATACTTGAAGAAACATGGCACGATGAAGGATCGATGAAAACAAACTTGAAATACTTGAAGTGGAGGCGAAGTTTGCTACTGCACGGTGTCAGTAGTGATGGCACCCCCCTTGCCATTTCTGCCACTGGTGTTGATTGTCGTCATCATTACCACCGTCGTTGTGTTCAAGAAGGCAGAAAAACGAAGGTGATGCTGAGACTTAAAGTAAAAAGTAGAAGTGATGCAGAGAATCAAAGAATGATCGATTCCTGATAATGAAACCAATCTGATGTTGCGATGATCAGCTACGTGAGCGAATTTGGATAGCTGGTTTGGGGTGTATGAAAATGGATGGGATCCGATCGGGTGATCCCTATGAATCTCCTTATAATCCCTGCAACCACGAGAACACCGTGAGCCATACTGGGTTTTGACCCATTTATGGCCATTCGTCGTGAGAGTAAGAGCCATGGAGAGGAAGCTGGATGAAAACTAGAGGATAGAGAGAGAGAGAGAGAGAGAGAGAGAGAGAGAGAGAGAGAGAGAGAGAGAGAGAGAGAGAGAGAGAGAGAGAGCTACCTTGAGTAGGATCCAAAATCCATGGCCCGCAGCTTCCCGTGCAAGCTCCGTATAGCTCGGATGGTTGCCATGTGGATTGGACGGTCAGTAGCAAAGCAACAAACTTGCTACTGCCAGTAACAAACTAATACTTACCTATAACATCAAGCTTACCTAGCTATCAGCATCAACCTTATGCTGCTGACCGTCCAATCTACATGGCGATCATCCGAGCTATACAGAGGACGAGAGCATGGAAAGCTACGGAGAATGAGTTCCGATTCGCCCCGATTATGTGTACCCGGTTGTGTGATGTGTGAGCCCTTGTATAGGAGGGTAAGTTACACGTCATTGTTAGAGGAATGTTTGACTCTCTCACATTGGTTGAGACCGCTAGTGAAAATAGACGATTCTCTGATTATGCCAGAGTTTGTTATGTCAGAGTTTGTTATGCTGTAAAGGGAAAAGCAATTGGAATATCGAGCGCCTAAGCGCTCCTAGTACGGACTGCCCATCCGGAGAATGGATTACACTCTCCAAATGGCAAGTGAGTGAAAAAAAAAATAGTTTTTAATCCCATTAATTTAGGATTCAAAAATGATAGGATTTCTTATCCCATTAATTTAGGATTCAAAAAGGGTAGGATCAATATATTTCATGATTTTCAAATTTTTTATATAAAAAAAAAAAACTAATAGCTGGGTCACTTATACAATTTTAATGAATTTTTTGATATTGATTTATCGATATACTTAATCATATATCTGATATTTATTATTGATTTTTATTGGTATTTCATTCTACTTTCCATCTACATACCCATACTCATTATTTTAATGTTTACATCATATCTCATCAAATCCTACACCAATTATTATTATACTATCTTTATACTTTGTTTAAATTAGCGGGCCCAACCTTTTACCCATACATCACATTTATCCATATACTATTTTTATATGATATAATATTTATATTACATCCCATCAAAACTCATTATTTTATATTTACTCACTATTTCACATCACATTCCATCAAATCAAGGGCAGTTTCGTCCTTTCCTTTTAAACATAAATCAACTATTATCACAATGTCCAATATCATATACGGTAAAATATCCTAAAAAATTTATAAAAAATGGATAAGTGACCCAAGCATAAATTAATTATGTACAAATTCGAATTTAAAATATTCAAATGACACATATGTGTAGTTAGATAAACACATATGTGTATTTAGATAAATACATATATGCAGTTAGATAGTCACATATGTGTATTAAGATAAACACGTATGTACATTTAGATAAACATATATATGAATTAATTATATAAATACGTATGTGCATTAAGATAATCGCATATGTGCATTAAGATAATCACATATGTGCATTGAGATAAACACATATGTGCATTGAAATAAACACATATGTGCATACTTATGTGCCCCGTACGACTCAGAGGATTCGAACACGAAAAAGAAGTAGAAGAAGAAGAAAAAAAATATCAAGAACCAAAAGAAGAAGAAAAAAAGTATTCCGGAGGCAAGGCGACGAGTTTGCAACCATAGTCTCGCTTCATGAAGGGAAAGAGACGTAATTCAAGAGCTGCGAATGGCAAGGGAGGTGGCATAGTTGGCGATGCGGGTTAAGAAGTCGCCGACGGGGGATCGGTGAGTGGTGGTGGGTGTACGGTGATATGGATGGAGGAGGGCGGTGTAGTGGGGAGCAAAGGAGTAATGCTAAGCGCCTCCGTGACAACATGGCTTTAGAGAGAGAAAGATGAAAGATAGAGAGTGGGCTAGGGTTTGAATTTTGGTGATGAGGTGGGTGGGTTGGAGAAAAAGGCAACGGGAGAGAGAGAGAGAGAGGTACGATGTTTTTGGGAATTATATTTTAATTATTTTGGGGATTCTATTTTGGCCCCCCACTTATAAATTTGGTGAGTGCAATCCACTCTCTAAATGGGCACTCCTTGGTAGGAGCGTATCAGAGTATAAGCAGTGAATCAAGCAATTAAGAAATTTAATTAAGGGAAAACGGCATTTTAGGCTCCAATGTTTGACAACTTTGGCAATTTGGGCCCCCAGGTTCCAAAGTTGGTGATTTAAGTCCTAATGTTGCAAAATTGCAGCAAATCAGACCTTTTTGAACGGAAAACGTTGAAAACTTGCAACATCAGGGCCCAAATCAC
>JAOWAN010000014.1:8583293-8593450 GCA_028566635.1 Lobelia cardinalis
CATAATTTTTTAAGACCCGATCGGGTTAGGGGCGGGTTCGGGTTTAGGTTCCACCCCGCCCCGACTAGTGTTATGTCTATTTTTTTTTAAAATATGTACATAGTATATATTGAAAAAGGGATACTTTTATACTTTGAGTGCTTAAATTGAGTTATAATTATATCAAAAATTAAAAAGAATTAATTTTGACTTTATATTATAAAAAAATTAAAATTTTATAAATGTAGACTGGGTGGGGCGGATCGGATCCGGGTCTTTGTAATTGCGGGGCGGGGCGGGTCTGGGGCGAGGAGTGAGAAATTCGGGTCGGGTTCGGTTTTGAAGATACCCGCCCCGTTGCCACCCCTACCTGCACCGAATGAAAATACACCTCATACGTAGCTCGGTAATCTCCCCGTGCGTGTAAAGCCTGTAAATGGTTAAAAGAAATTTGTTTTGCTGATGGTGAGTCCCCCTGCAAACAGATCGTAGTACCAGCTAAGACAAATTCCATAGACAACTTCGCATAATCATGAGTAACGGGACCAAGAAGTTGTAACCATTGTACCCCCAAAACTAGTTCCGGCCCATGAATTGTCAGCACAAATAAATCCACAGTAAAGACTGTCTGCTGTAAACACAAAGAAACACCCAAACACTGTTGGGAACACTGTAATGCCTCTCCGTTGCCGACATAAACACGAAAAATCAGAACCGGTGAAACAGACAAACCCAGCTTTTCCACTACTGATGGATGAATAAAATTATGGGTCGAACCCCCATTAATTAACACCATAACAGTATGCTCAGAAATAGTACCCAATAGACGCAATGAACGAGGTGTACCTGATTCAGCCATGGAGTGTAAGCTGGAGACGTCAGCCGCTACCACGGCGTCTGCATCTTGTGGTGGAATCTCGTTAGTCACAGCGTCATCCTCATTATTCTCAAACAGTAACAACATAGGTTCACAACGGTGGCTCTTAAAAAATTTCTTGTCACACTTATAACAGAGGCCCTTCGCATCATGGTCCTGCTTCTCGGTCATCGTCAACCGACGAATCATTGGTGCAGCCGTTGCCGGTTTAGCCAATGGAGAAGGGGACGACTGAGGTGGAGGCGGACGGACAGACCACGCAGGGGATGGAGTCGTCGTAGGTGGTGGACGTGTTTGGGTATGCCACAGCTTCTGGGACGAAGACTGCCAAGCTGAAAATGTTTCGGCCATAGTGGACTCCAGAGATCGAGCCAAGCGGAAAGCTACTTGCAGGGTCAAAGGTCGGCGAATCTCCAACTCGCGATCCAGCGGTGGTTTCAATCCCGAAGCAAAAACCGAAATCAATTGCTCTTCAGCTGCGTTTGTTACCTTATTCAGAACACGTTCAAATTCGGTCTGGTAAGCCGCCACTATCGACGTTTGAATCATCTTCGACAGAACCCCAAAATAGTCCTTACGATATTCCAAATCGAAACGCTCCTTAACATCCTCACAAAACTGGTGCCAAGTCTTGAGGAGATTATTGTTTTTCAGGTACACAAACCATAAGGCTGCCGACCCATCCATCATCAATCCAGTTAACGATAGTCGTTGGTCGTCAGGGATTTCATGAAACGTGAAATACTCATCATCCTTAAAAATCCATCCATGGGGGTCAGTCCCGTCAAAACGAGGTGCGTCAACACGCATCTTCTTCGTCGGCAAAGTCGTCGGAGGCGGTCCTAGTCCATCTTGCTTCCGACCCAAAACCCCCATCGTTGTTACCGGAGTAGCCAGTGGTACGGTCTTACCAAGTGGGGTAGGGTTTACTGCCAAAGCCGAGTTCACAAAATCAGACTTGGAGAGTAGCTTAAGATTAAGGTTAATTAACGAGGAATCATATGTATTAAATCGGGTGTCCAACGATTCAACACGAGCCATCAACGTCGTCATCTGATCTGCCAACTTGTTAAGCGAATCGGGAACAGCGGGAACAGAAAACAATAATGAAAGCACCAAAGATACCGAGATGGTATCGATAAACAACACTTTGAATGGTTGTAGACTCCAGAAGAAGAACAACAAGACAGCTAGGAGCGCGGCCGTCGAGAGAGATATAATATTCAGACTTTTGAAAAATAACAGGAAAATATTGATATTCTTATTATGAGTATCCAAAACCTAATGAAACCCTTAAATAAGGTTTAACAACGTAATAAGAAAAACTGCATTAATAATTAACGTAAATAATGAATTAAGTGGAAATAACAATCCTGGCTTAACGAACATATCCATCGTATTTCCTGGTCGGTCTCTTCGGACGGGCCGAACGTCTACGATCCTCCACCGTCATGGGCTGCGATCCTCCACCGTCATGGGCTGCTCACTATCTGGGCCTGTATCAGGTGCAAATTTAAAAAATTTCACAAAATTTAAATCTCCACCCTACACCTGCACGTCAAGCACTACAAATTTTTATCAATTAAACTATGCCACGAGAGCTCCGTGCAATTACAACATCTTGTCCAAAGTGTTTGATTGGGAAATGAGCTTTCTCAGTTTGGCCGTGGAATCTGCAGGTCTAATATGACTATGGAGATTGTGTGCCCTCCCGATTACTTCCTACGCACCAAAATAAATATCACGATTTGCTCACATTTTGAGACGGAGATGAGCAATTCATGATACTCATCTTGGAACAGAGGTAATATCATTAACCAAAAGAAACTCTGACTACTACATATATTAGGCAACAAGTCAATTAACTAGTTCGAGTGCGGTTAGTGGTAAGACATCTTCCGGTTTCCAATAGGTGAGTAAGATTTAGACGTAGTTTATCCAACTGGTCTGTAAACATTAACATTTGAAATCTAGCTACCCTAACCTATTTTGTATGGTGAGAATGAAATTAAATCTGCGTGTGGTCTTTCATAAAACATATAAACAGGGCGCAGGTTCATTAGGAAAAACACCTGCCCAAAAGCAGGACCTCCTCCTTAGGGAAGTGAAGTCTGATGTCCATTTGAATTCAGGCTGGCTTGTCTTCTTTCAATACGCTTGCGCTTCAGCATTTCTTTTATTTCAGCTTCCTTCTTGTCATAAAACTCGACCAAATCCTTGAAGCTAGTTGAACGCAAGGTACGTCTGCTGGGCCCAGTGGGCGCAACAGCTAGAGGTTCAGGCTCCTCCACCCCCTGTTCCTCACCATCAGGGCTATATCTACGGTATTGGCACAACATCCTACAGAAAAACACTGTAAGAGAAATGAAGCATGCTATACCACAGATGAGGAATAACCCCCAGAAGCTTCCAAGAGAGAGACTGGTTTCTTCTGTTTGAGTAACTTGTGCACCGCAGGACCTTCGAATCAGCCATTTGTCGTGGATTCTTTGCAAGTCACCATTCTCTGAGAGTTGAAGAATGGCTGTTGATAAATCAACTGCAAGAGGAGAGTCCCTCTGGAATGCCTGAATTCAAAGAGAAAGATCGGAACCTTATTATTACTTTACTACTTTGCACATTCTATGAATACCCCAAAATATTAATAATGAAAAAAGGCTTTTAGTTTGATACACTGATGGTGCATTTAGTAAACTTAAACAAGTGCTCAAACTATAATATGGCGGGAATAATGTAAAAACTCAGTTGATTTGTGGAATACAAATTGAATTTTACTCGCTTCCCTAATGTAATATAATTGATTAATTTACTTTGCGTATCAACAAAATCAAAGCCCTAACAAAAATCTTATCAATTTATTATCAAAATTCAAAATTTGTAATCTGTAAATTGAAGACAGATAATACGTGATAACCAACAATGTGTTAATCTAATGTTTTTATATATGTGTGCGAGTGTGTGTGCACGCACACACATTTATGTTGGGTTATGCAGAAAAATACTTACGAATCCCCATCCACTTTTTGTGAATTCCTGACCGACAATCCTGAATTCGCACTTCGTGGTAGACATGAAGAGCTCTACATAAGGAAGCTCGTCAACAATGGCAGCTACTCCACCACCTTTTGGACCTTGATGAAGGGCATTAACGTACTCTTGTTGGTTACTCAATGTTCTTATTCTAGACTTTGCTATGTTAAGCTCTTCAATCAAATAATTATACGCAAAAGATCCATCTTGAACCCCGATTGGATCTGAACTCGAGATCAAACTATCAATCCCTTCAATGCGCGATGTCAGCTGTTGAACTGTGAGGATTGATGTCAAACTGGCTGTGTAGCTTGAATTGATGATTAACACTACAAAGAGCCATAAAATGAGCACCAGGCGTCCCAACGTGCTCACAGTGTTCTCTCCTGCATACAGTTTGGGGAAAATGGTTCAGGAAGTTCATGGATTTTCTATGAAGTGCAGAAAACAAAATGTATTAAACTTTTGTATAACACAATCATTAGTTCATTGGGGGCATGGCATACAGCAGTCCAATGCTTTTCTATTCTCATACTTTCTCTCTAAATGAATGCCACTTTTGGTTATTGAATGAAATTTAAGACAGACAGATTTAACCTTAAATAAAGTTACGTGTATGCATTTGGCCAACGAATGATGCCAGGCAAGTTATACTTACTGTGTGCGAAAAACATTGTTGAGAAACTAAACCTGCAGATGAAAAACCAGAATATCAGTGCACCAAATTGAAAGATCCAATGAGGATGATATGCGTGATAGTTAAGATTAGAGGCAAATATAGCTAAGCCATGGATAATTTTGCACTACCACCCTTTTCTTCAAAAGATTTTCCAAGTTTAAAACAGGCAAAGGATAAAGGCCTCAAAACCAAACATCCTTACATGTAAACTAAACATCCTTACATGTAAACCAAGCCATTGGATCTGGAATAAAAGCTCCTCTTGACCATGCTAAAATTACTAACTACTCTAAATGTGAAATGTGGAGTGTCCCAAACACTGCTTATCATGTCCTAAATTTGCCAGGTTTCTTGACTGTGTCCACTGATGATATCTATAGTATAATTTTGGGTGGTATCTTTACTATTCACCAGGGGACAATCTATGACAAATCTATAACAAAAGGATGGGGAGTGACAAAATCAAGGCTGCACAGATAAACACAAAAAGGGGTCTTCATCCTCCTTCGCTGAATCTTCTATAAGAAAAAGTGATAAAAAAAACAAATCTTCCCTCGAGAACTGCATACACACTTTGTCCCTAAAAAATTGCACCTGGGGAGAATACAATGTCGGGAGATAAAGGGGCCACGTGGGTTTACCCATGGGCTTCCACTAGTATCATATAGAATCTGGAAGACATACTGACATACATATTCCCTCCGCTCTACTCGAGGGTTTTTATGTTGAGATGTTCCACTTAAAAGAGTCATGCCTGACGCATCAGGCTAATAATTTTCATGAGTTTCATAATCCACCCCTGCTATATTAAACTTATAATTAGAGAAACTATTTATCTCTTGATTGAAATAAAGGGTATATTGTGGAGGATAATTGATCTATAAAATGTTTGTATTTTCAGATATGCACCCTTTAAGCAGGACGGTAGGTGTACAACCTTTTTTTTTGATAAATTAAGAAAGTATGTTGGAGAGAAAATTGCCAACAAGTGGGCACTAACCATTTATACATACAGGGCGTATACAAAGCAAAATGACCACAACAGACCAATACTGAGCTAGATTGTCCAAAAATTGATCGTAAGTGTCAAAAACAAGGGGAAGGACTCCATAGACGCTTTCAACCTGTTTAATACACAACTCCACTCTCAAAAGCTATGGTTTCTCTTCCGCCAAATTGCACAACTATACACAAAGCACTGCATCAAGAAGTGCCAACAGAAACACATAATGAAGGGGCAGTTTAACCAACAGCTAAAACTTAACCAAGACAAGGCACATGCTCAAGCAATATTGGAGCTGATTCATCAGTGCTTTAAAGTGATCATCATACTAACCAAAAGATTGTAATAAGCTGTTGCCTTGGCGGCCCTCGGAATTCGTGATTCATCCTATGCTCAAGAACCCAAACAACAGCTCCAACAAAGAGAAAGAAGCCCGCAGTGACTAACCACATTTCTACAGTAAATGGCTTGAGGAAAGCCCACGGACTATATTTAGCTCCTTTCACAGAAACAACTATAACAAGTCCAGATTCCATGAAAGGTTGTGTAAAGTCCACAATCCTTGTCCTATTTGTAATAATCGTGATATCTCCAACAGCAGCATCATAATTCTGAAACAGCAAAGCAGATACATAAAATTTCAAGATAAGTCCTAATTATGATACCGGACTTCAAGAGAGTACTCACATCACTGGCAACGGCATTGACAAGATTGCTGTAGCTAGGGTTTCTCTGACCATTTCCATATAACATGTAAGTTCTTGGAACGGGGTAAGGCAAGAGATTTACTGCAGCTTCGAATACATCAATGCAATATCCTCTTACTCCAGGTGGAGATTTGTCTTTAGTCAAAAATTCTGTGTAACTGACTCGGAAGGGCACTGCAATCCGCAAAGGCTTCCCATTATTAGGGAAGACCCATCCTCGAGGTTTCACTGTAGTTTCCCCAGGCCATATGACACTATCATAAAGATGTTGGTCACCAGTTGAAGTATTTGGGGGCTTTTTATATAAAGTCTCAGGAGCCACAACAGAGAGCCCGGAATAATTTGACCAAAACCCTATCCTTCTGGATCCAGTTCCAATGATGTTAAGAACATCGTATGCAGGATGAATCAAATTCTTCTCCTTGTCGAATTGAACTTCACCTGTTAGACCAACGAATCTCGTCGTAAGAAGTGTTTCAAGTAATTTCTGGCCTTCGTTGAACGTTCGAAGTGCTGACAAGTGAGGTGCACTTCCATTCCTCTCGCGCAATTTGGAGTTGTACGAAAAAGTGAGTGCCCCACCAGTTTTGAAGAAAGCATCAAGGGCATGTGCAAGCAACCATACAGAATCATAAGCATAGAGTGCATATGAGTTAAAGTTTGTAGTCTCTTTGTCTTTAATATTCTTCCACTTGGCTGTAACACTTATTTTGAGATCAGAATCTGGGGTGTAATGGCGAAGTGCTACTAGCCCTTGAATATTATCCATTGTGTCAGGATTAAGCGACTCTATCGAATCCAAAACAGAAGGAAGCCAATCTGTAGCGATCCACACATATCCACTTGTCATCATCCCAAGCTCCTTTGCTACTGAGAAAATTGTCAGACCTGAATCAGGATTTACATGTACAACATAAACCCGAGCCTCCATTAAATTTACTCCAACTAACAAGTTGTTGATGTCACTTGTGGGAGCCCCAGGGGTAAAGGCAGCCTTATAGGAAATCTTAGCTCGTTTCTTTGCAAGTGCATCACCCAATATGGAGATACCACCTCTACCATAATCATCATCAACGAATATGGCAACAACCTCCCTCCATCCAAAATACTCAACTAGGTCGGCTATTGCATACATCTGGAAATAGTCATTTTGTGTAGTGCGAAGGAAATAAGGATACTGTAGTGCAGAAAGAGTGGGATCCGTTGCACCAAATGAAAGGAGTGGTACATGAAGTTCGGTCACGACATGGGAGATAACATGTGCGATTCCAGAAGATTGTGGGCCAATTACTGCAACCACATCGTTCTCCATCAGTTCCAAAGCTACATAGGTAAGAATGTGCGGTCAGAATTCCCTCTTTTACATTGATCTAATTTTTAATACAGAGAAAGAGGGAGAGAAGTGAGTAACTGGTCATGGTCTAAGGATCTGTCTATTACAGTGCAAGTGATACCGGACATCGTGTATTGATACGTTAGGTGATAGGTAGTTTCAAGAAAACTGTCAACCTGTAAATATACAACTCACCTCAAAACACCCTTTCTCCTAAAGAAAACAGCATATGTGTTCGAGTTCCTTGAGACAAAAAAACAGAAAAATGAAGCTCCTTTCAACATTTACGCCTCTACTTATTCTTTCTCAATATTAATTACTGTTTGCAAATTACTTTACGTACAAGATTTAGCACTAAATTCCTTTATAACTTATTGTCGGTTCAACCTAAATAACTTATCAAGAGGTATATACAAAACATAAAAGAATTAGCACTAGATGACAGGTCAGTGCAGCTGAGAGCCACACCATAGACATGAGGACCAAAAGAAATTATTCAGCAAGTAGCGTATTACTCACTGCAGTCATTGAAACTCAATGGGACAAAGTCTCAGACGCATTAACTTCAACTACAAAACCATTCATTGAATTATCCTTGCTAACTTTAGAAATTCAGAACTGCCCTAAAATTGTTAATCTTAAACAATAAAACGAGTAACTTCCTCAGCACCCTAAACAGAGGGCTCTGCCTATACCAGTAGCAGCAAAGTCATAAGCGCAAAGGGAAAAGGGTTTGAAGTAAATACCTTCCATGGTGCCCAGAAATCCACTGCAATTCGTGTCGCGTAATATAAGTTTCAATTGTGAGCCTCCAAGAATGCTTGAATTTGAATTGACATCATCAATTGCAGCCATAACAGCTGGCTGGGCTGACCGTCCTATAACTGAATCAACTGTAAATAAAGCTCCAACATTCACAATTCTAGGCTTTGAACTTGTAGGAGAAGCTCTTGTATTTCCAGTCCTACCCAAGACTGCTGTGGGGACCCACACATAAACAATCAGCATGAACACTGCTCTTCTCATGAAATGTACAGCACTCATCTGAGCCTCCATAGCCATGAAAGTCGAGGAAACAAATTCTTCAGCTCACATTAGCACTTATCAGATACAGAAGTCAGCATCTATTACAAGACATGACATGGAAATGAATGAGAAAGCCGCAAACAAAGACTCTGCAAAGAATAAGAAGTTAGAAAGAAAGAAAAAAAAAATCCAACAAGAAGGGTCCTAAAATTTGAAAATCCAAGTCCAGAATAATGATGTCCCAGGTCGATGCAAAGGAAAAAGAATCTACAACTGAAATCCAGGACAAACCAACAAGATAGTACTTAGATACTGATACCCACATGGGAAAACTAGTAAAACTTCCCCAATATAGTACTCCGATTAATATCATAAACTACTAGGTTCAAACTTTTCAAAGCTAAAAAAAAAGCCCATTTTGTCTTCAGCAATTTAAGTGAATCAAGGTATCAAATCATGGCTATACAAACAAAGAAATAACTAGTCAATAAGATAACAGAGACAAGACAAAGTTTGAAAATCATTATTCAAAGGAAAGAAATACTGCGCTGAAAACCACATGGATGAATTGAAAATCAAAAAAATGGGAACGGAAAGAGATACCACTAGTACTGAAAATGTAAACATCAGATACTAGTAGTGGTCGGGTTGGGATAAATGAGTACCTGAAAATTTGCCATAAAGAGGAGCATAATCAATATTTAATCATACCCATTTACAGAGAGACACTAAGATGTGGGAATGATGAAAACAATACCAAGAAAGTTAAAAACAGAAAGAACAAATCTTTATTCAAAACATCATGAGCCCACGAGAGAGAGAGAGAGAGAGAGAGAGAGAGAGAGAGAACAGCTTCCCCTCAAACCGTCTCAGGCTTGCAAACTCCGTAAAGAATCATTCTTGCCTAACTGCGCACATTTACAGTCCAGTATCCACCATGGAAGTTGTACTGATTTCCTTTTCTACCGCATGATGATAAAGATTTTTAAACTGAATTGATGAGGTAATAAATTTAATTGATTTCCATTGATGTCCCGTGCCTTCCAAATTCCAATTTTGGACCCAAATTTCAGTGTGTTACATGTGGGGTGGGGATCTTTTGAATAAAAATCTTGTGGGGCTTACTCTCGAATTTATACCCCCGGGCATTATAATTGTCACTGGTACAAGTAATTTTTAGAAATAAAAAAAAAATGCTTTATTCATCTCTTATTATCCGTCGCTTTTTTACTTGGCGTTGAATGGGTGATTTTTTAATTTAATTTAAGTATTTATAATAATTAATTAAAATTTAGGGAAAAAAAATAAAAAAAATCTGTGGAAACTAGGGGTGAAAATTGAAACGGAAAATTCCGAGCAAAGTTATGGAGTAAGACATCGATTTCTCAATAAGATCAATTCGTTTGATTGCATGATGGCCCGAAATTGACTTGGCTTCGCCAAAAAGACTCATCTCTAAAAGCCCGGCTCGCGAGGCGTCCCTCTCGCAGTAGGGTTCCAAACCTCGCCTCGCTCTTGTGACA
>JAOWAN010000014.1:8595207-8612511 GCA_028566635.1 Lobelia cardinalis
CTCTCTCTCCCCCTCTCTCTCTCTCTCTCTCTCCCTCTCCCCGTCTCTCGGTCTCCCTCTCTCTTCCCCTCCCCCTGTCTCATCGTAGATTCACCCTCACACATACACCCTCACCTCGGAAGCAAATGCCGCTGTGCATTCCACTGGCTCGTACTGGTGGCCAAAACTTCGCCAACCTTTTCTTTCTCTCCCCACCCCCTACTAAGCTTGTAGACCACACAGCTCATCACTGTGGTTTTAGTGTTCATGCATTAACCGTAACTGACTGGTATTTAATGCCCCAATCCCTCATCAGATAGACACACACACGGAAATCGAACCAAAGGCAGAAAGGCTGCCGCGGATTTTTCTGGTGGCAGAACTTGACTAGCATTATCTCTTCTCCCCACTACTACCACACTTATAGACCACACACGTCGAGCCGGTCTTCTCATAGCACCCGATACAAGTGACCTTGGAGCAAATGGAAGGAAGAGATGATCGATTATTGTAAAGTCTGTTAAAAAAGGAGATGTTACATAGCACGAGTACTAGCTGTGTATTTGGTTACTTGCACCAACTATTTGCAAAAACGTTTATTTTATTGTGGTTGTTTTTGAAATAAAAGGACGTCTGGTAAGCAGATTGTAGTTACATTACATCTTGAAAATGGATATGTTTATTTTGAGATCATTACAGAGTTACTCTTCTCCCATTGAATGTACAGAGGCTTGGGTTTAGGGGCAGGAAGGATTTTCAAATCTTGCATGTAGTATGTTGTGGTAATTTAGAATAAGAGTAATGTTTCGTATTTTTCAAGAACAGGTTTCACTTCTTTCTCTTTTGTGGGAGATTCCTTATCATTCTTCGTTTTGGATTTCGGGGCTTTGGAGGAGTGCCCATAGCAGGGTTTGCGAGGAGTGGAGGGTAGCTTTTCTTTAGTTTCAATTTACGTCTGATTTCTTGCCTCTTAAGAAGATCAGCAGATAAGTTGTTTGCTGTTTGTGTACCTTTTTCACTTCATCTAATAAACTTTCCTCTTTTATCAAATACAAAATATGTTGGAGGTGTAATCCAAAATTTAGAAAATTAGTCTGCACTTCAGAGTTGTATATATTGTCTTAACAACCTGTTCATTGTAAATGATGGCTATTATAAACCAATAGGGGACTGAAAATGGAATTGGTGGGAGAAGAAATGGCCAACACCCGGGATTTGAGCTTGAGAATAAAATTATTATGAAAATGGAAAGCCGATGGGACCTAATTACTTCCTTCATGCACCTTTTATTTATTTATTTTTTTCAAATCTATGCTGGGTTTTCAAATTTCTTAGCCATCTTTTTTGTAGATTCAAAACATGGTGGAGAAAGTTCCATCATTTAAAGAGGGTGGAGCATATTGGTTTACTGATCTGACAACTCCTGATAGCTTTTACGTCCTTCCGGTTTTGACAGCGTTGACATTCTGGATAGTTGTAGAGGTATTCATATTTTCTTCTGGTAGATGAATTGTAGTCATCATCAGATGTGTTTATGTCCTATAACAGCAGATCTGCATCCTGTAGCCCTTGACTTTATTTATGGATTTCATTTGTCTGGTTAAAAATTTCAAGCTTTTCTATTGCTGGCTGTGGTAAAAATATTGTTTGAAGAGCTTCCTCCAGTTTGGTTCAATTATGGAATCAAACCTGCATATTCCATGCCTACTTGATGTGTAAAGAGAGTCTTTGCTGAAAGCTTTTCTGTTACATGGTGTTTTCATTGGTATATATGTTTTGGTTTAAGATTCTAATATGCCCAACAATCTTTTGAAGAGAATGTTGAGAAATTAGTACATTCTTATCTCTGCTCATGATGTTGCTATATGCTAAAAGCCTACAACATTTGGGTGATATTTGGATTTCATCCTCTAGTTTCTTTTTCTGTTTTTAGTTGTTCATGCAGTTTTGTGTTTTAACTTTCTGTTTTCAGTTGTTCATGCCGTTACCTTTGAAAATAGTGGCTTATATTGCAGAATGAGTTTCACTTCTGTTATGAAACGAAGGAAGCACCCTTTAATACTCCTCAAAATGAGAGCAAGACCCATGTTAACACGTGCCTAAGTTACAGTGTGAATTTGTATTCAAACATATTTGGAGTTGCCTTGACATTGTTTAACTAACAGTGAAACAGTGGATGTATTGCAAGTTGATGATCAATCCTCATTGTTGTACATAATCATGTAAGAAAGCTCATGCTTTGTTGTCCAATGGAATCAGGCCTGTTGCCTGAGTTGCATCCCTCCAGGGTGGGTGAGGCCCGTGAGGGGGAGAGTAGAGAGCCAGGCTGCCCGGCATAGATCCTTCAGGCAGTTATAGTTCTACTTGCCTATTTTTTCTTTTTTGGTTCATATACTGTGTGATGGTACCTTTCTTTTCCTAATCTGTGGAGTGTGATAGAGCGATTATAGTTTTAGAATCAAAGTACTAAAGCAGAAGATCTTATTGAATATGTGCTCCCACCTGCGGGCTTTGACTCACTTAACTTGAATGCAACTTTTAGCTGCAATGCCCTAAGTTGCATCTGGAAGGGGGAGCTGTACCATTGATCCTTCTTGAGGCTGTGGTGGTACCATACCCATTTTTTCCTGTGCACATACTTCAAGGTTGCATATATTTTTCATGGTTGTGATCGATCTGTTTTGCCTTTAAAATAATTTTCAAGAACAAAAAAAACAAAAGATACTATTTCAAAATACTATTTCTTCCCCAAAGGGGGTTTTCATTGGGCCTTTTGGTGAGTCTCTGAAGTACTGAAAAATATAATAATACATCCCCTGGGATAGGTTCATAGGATTGTTTTACCTGGGAAAGAAAAGTGCGCGTGGATTGTGTTTTAATCCAGTCTTTTAGCGAAGACGTTCCATGTCATATGTAACTAATGCATGGTGTATTTATATTTCTCAAGCTGTAGCTTAGGTCATTTTCCTTCATGTGAAGCTGTTTGTATTGATAATTTAAATTTAGATCAAACAGAGATCCATTTCGAATCTATAATGCACATGATGATCATGTGTTTATTGGAATTTGGAACTTTTTTGGTTTTGTTTTTGGTATTAATGCAATTTGGTTCATCAGTTTTTCTATCAAATAACATCTACCTTATTTATTAGTGCAACATGCAAGATGGAATGGAAGGTAATCCGGCTGCTGATACTATGAAGAAGGTTTCAAGGGTGTTTGCTGCTTTAACAGTTCCATTCACCCTGAGCTTCCCAAAGGTACATGTGGCTACTTTTCACTGGGGATGATATATATTGCATACTGTCAGTTAAACCAGCAATGTTCTTAACTTCTCAAATAATTTGATGGACTCACTTTTACCAAAAGAGATTTGATTCTATTATATTGTGCTCGTCATTGGGTATTTCATGCAAGGTCGTAGAGTAAACTTGGTTGTGACAGAAGTAGGAACAAAACAGAATAAATGGTATGCAATTTAGTACCAAGGAAAACCACAAAGACAACAATTAAAGGATCAATTATTAATCATGATGGAGAGATAGGGATGATGTTAATCATAGAATAAGATCTTTGGGCGAGTTGCACGTGGCCAACATATTCAAGTTATGGTTAAAGAAAAAATCTTAAAGGAGAGCTATTAGACCCGCACTATTGTTTGGAAGTATTGGGCCACTAAGAAAAAACATGCTAAGAAGACAATTGTTGCTGAGATGCGAATGCAAAGATGGATATGGTAAAAGAAGAAAAGATGAAATTCGTAAATTCATAACGCATAGGTACGGGAGACAGTGAAGTTCGCTCCTATTGTAGAGAAAATGAGAGTGAATCGCTTAAGATGGATTGGTATGTGCAAGCTAGACCTCTTAGTGCACCCGATAGGAAGTGGGCAGATATCAAACTGTATAAAGCTAGGGGTAGCGGAATACCAAAGCTAAGATGGACATCTGTAGTACAACAAGATCTGAAGGATAGCGGCTTATGTGATGACCTTGTATATGACCGTATAAAATGGCGGAAAATGATTCACTTAGCCGACCCTAAGGGTTTGGAATAAGGCTGAGTTGAGTTGTATGTGTGGCTGATATTATGCATACATTTGCCTGAAACCAAATAACTAATGGGGTCAAGAATGTTTAGGCTGTCAGCACTAGGGGCTCTTGGCCTGGAATACTGCTGCACCGAGAGGAGCAATAATTTTGTAGTCATGTGCAACGACTCAATGTTATATCGCTTTTATGGTTAAAACCTCTCGTAGTTTTGATGTTAGATTTCATAGGTGGACTTAAGAGTTGGGTTGTGAACTAAAACGGTCGAAGTAACAGTTTTATTTACTGCGTTTTTTCTTTGTCCATCTTCTCCTTATTCTCCTAAATTCCTTTTCTAACTCAACTTAGCCCGGCCTTTGAGGCAAAATCGTGAACAAAAATTGACTTGGGGCAGAGGTTGAACCTGTTCTCTTCTCTTGATTGATAAAATAAAGGCAAAATTGTATAAATGAGAATTAAAAACTTCATCTAGTGCCAGACTTTCATTTCTGTTAGCATCTCTAATATTTGCAATAGAAATTTAATGATATACGCTTGAACATCTGTAGATGAGTGTTACCAAAAAATAGGAGAGTTCTAATTATGATTTACCCAATATTTTTCTAACTTAGGTGCTTCATTGAATTTCTCTGTATGGCCCGTTTCCCAATCTTAAAGGCAATCTTTGATATGTTATATTTTATGTGTGCACAGGCCATTTTTTGTTATTGGATTACTGCCAACGTGTACTCCCTTGCATATGGACTAGGTGAGCCCTTTGTCTTCCTCATCTGATACTTATTATATGCTTGACTCGCCCAAGTTATTTAGTCTGTACTTTCATATAGAGTTTTGGATCCAGTATCTTGATCTTTGAGATGGTCTTGATACCTTTTCTCTTGTCATCTTGAACCCTCTATGGGAAATCGTTGAACCAACAATATGGTTGCTCGATTAGTGGTAGTGGGTCTGAGGAGACATGCAGAAGCAAGACTGCTCACATTAGACCCGGGCCCCACCATGATGGAAGCCTTGTACTCTCGGACACCATTCTTTATCTAACATCGTTTCCTATTAAATAGCTGTCACGGATAGTGCGCTGAATCAATGGAAGAACTTAGAGAATTTAACAACTGGATGAATGGCAATAGAGAACTCAATGGCACACTTTCACTAACCCAGGACTTTGATTACAGCCTACAAATTACACTAACAGTAAGCTAAGAACATTAAGAACTATGCTAAAGCCTCCATGGCTACTGCTACTAGGAATTAACAGATTTAAGCTACATCCATGGGAGCTCCCAAGCTCAAATCCATGGACCGCTATCTAACTATAGCTAAACTAACTAATTGACAGAAAACAAATTATCTCATCCAAGCTCCCCTGATTGTGTGTGCCTCTCCTCCTTTATAACAACCCATTCTTCTCCCTTCTCCAAGTTTCTGAACGGAATCTGTTGCCATAGTTTGTTGTAGCTGGTTTGTTATAGACGGTTGTAGAGCACATGTGAGTGTCCCCTTCTTCTGTGCTGCCTTAATTGCCCTCCTTAACTCTGTTAAGAGACCAGAACACCCTTCCTCCATTTATTTGAACGAAACAGCTAAATGCCTAAGTTGAATCCCCAAATCTTACTAAGGCCTATGACAATAGCCTGGTGAGATGGCTAAACAGACTTTTCATATTACCTATTTGACATTTCATTTTATTGCTTCAGTTATAAAAAATCAAGGAGTGAAGAAGTTCTTGAATATTCCTATCATTATACCCCCGCCACCAAATGCTGGTGATTCATCGAAGCCTGCTTTCTCGTTGATGGAAGCAATCAAGAAATATGCTGAATCACAAAAGCAACTGGTCATTCAGTCGAAGACACAGTCAAACCCTGCTAATCAAACATCACATCCATCATCAGTTGTCACTAGCCAGTCCCAACAACAGCCGGCTTCATCTGCTACAGAAGTAAAGAAGCCTGCAAGTCAAAGAATTCCTTCATCATCAGTTCTAAGTCACAGGATTAAAACCTTGGAAAAAGAAGTCAAGGGAAGAAAAAAGGGCAAGAAGAAGTGAGTAAAGCGATGGAAACCTCCGACATTTAACCACTTTCTTGCTGTATCTTAGCATTTACAAATATTGCCTCCCCAATAAATGTATTTTGTGAATTCATTCATATTATTTATTAGGAGCGGGAGTGCAACTAATTTGATAGTATTTTATTTCTCTATGGTCTTCTCTTACCCCTCCCCCCAATATTGGATTGGGGAGCGGACGGTTAAGTTTTGCCATATTCAAATTTTGAGGAAGTCCCATATATTTTTGAGGGGTTTTTTGTATGTCTGTAAGCCTGGTGAAAATAGGCGAAAACTTCTTGGGATGTCATCTACATGCTATTGTATGGTAGGACTTTGATGTTATACCATTGGACAAAAAATTTGTTCTTCGACGTTTATTTAGCAGAAATTGTATGCTTACAAGTATCTTTTATCATTCATTTAATGAAAATGGATTAAAGTGTTGTACATTAAAATCAACGTACAATACTTTAATAATTTATTTAAAGTATCTTGTATCATTCATTTAATGAAAAGTTTATCTACCGATAGGTATACAGAAAAAATTAACAGCAAAAGTAACAAAATGCATTAAAGTGTTGTACATTAAAATTAACGTATAATTAATTTTGCTGGTGATTTTTTCTGTGTATTTAGCATTTTTCTTATGGATACGTTCTTTTGGGAACATATAAAACAGCTAATATACTGACCCCTTTTAAGGTTTTATGTTGGGTCAACGTAAGGTCAAAGCAAACTTTGGGAACTTCCTTAGGCCTGGTAACTCTGTTAAAATGGATGTAGAAACGTGGAGTGAGAGTTTGGGTGTGAGGAATGGGATACATACAGGGAAAGAGTTTGTGCAGTTCCATTTCCATGTCCCCTGATTCTACCCTCTCACTCTTCCCTCTATGTATCCCATACCTCACACCCAAACTAAAAAACTCTTTTTGAATGCAGGGTGAATGAAAATATGAGTAGAAAATTAACTATTTCATGGTTATAACGATAAAAAGAAAACATAATACCATCAGGAGGATGATATCTTCGTCTTGTAAATTATAAAAAATTTAAATTAAAAATTGAATTAAATATATTATACGAAATATAATGCATGTTTATTTTGAGTTCAGTTCTTCTGTCCCATTTAGTGTACAAATCTTTATCTCATTTTTAAAAAAAATTTCATATCAATCGTTTAAAAGATGATTTTAAATTTTATAAATTTTATAAATTTAAATTTCAGGATAGTGTTGGGTTTTAAAATCTATGAGACAGGAAACACGATACCAAATAAAACTGAAAATTCTGATTCGTTTATTTTTAACGAATTAACAAACCTATGATTTTTCAATATGTTCAGAAGCATGGGATGGGACGGATGCTCTTAGACGAGAAAATAAACTGTTCGCAAAAATAAATATCGAGTTTAAATCTTTTGTCTTATTTTCTGTCTAATGTTTTTAAAATTTTATCTTAGACGTTTAAAGAATAATTTTAAAAATTAGAATGTGTCCGTTTTTTTAAATTATAGAAGGGGAGAAGAGACCTAGAGCGTAATAGAAAATCCCAACTCTAAAACACCAGTAAAATTGAACAGGAAGGAAAGGGCACTTTAGAGATTTTGATGAATAATAGGGTTAACAATCCATTGAACAGGTTGCGGATAACAGTCGATTTTGTTATCATATCCTCTCAAAGAACGAAGGCGCGGAAGACTTTCTTTGTTTTGTGGAGCGCTAATGTGCTAAGGTGCGATTGAAAATGGCTGCTGCTTCCTCGTCTTTCACGGCTTCTTTCCAAACCAGGTCTGAACCCTAATTTTTTAGTTTCTTCTCTAACACACAATTTGATTTGCCTGTTTCAATCTTGTGTCACTTACCAATTATAAAGCATTGCAGGGAGTCATTTTAGATGGATTTTGTTTTCAGAGCAAAAATTAAGTAATATGATTTGATGGGTTTTGCATTTTGGTTAGAATATGTCATTTGGGGCAATTTTTGGTTGATGGGTGTTTGTAACAAAACATTTAGATTATTGATTTGGATTATCTTTTCTAAGTTAGTTTATTCTCGACCTGCTCTTGGTCTAATGGATAGTAATGTATGATAACTGATTTCTTTTTCTTCTAGGATTTAGTTGTACAAGCAACCAATGCACATTTGTTTTACCTTTTTGACATACTCAAATTGGTCAACCTACTTTCATTAATGTCATAAGAAGAACCCTACCATCATTGTCTTGTCCAGCACCTAAGGTTTAGGTATTCAGAAAGAATGTGAAGACCAGCCTCTGGGTTGAATAATAATTGACTACAGGTTGGCCTTTCCTAGTCATATTTTCTGAAGCAGGCTGGTGACTTTTGAGCATTTCAAAAGTTTGATGGTGAGAGGAAAAACTTATGCTGAAGTATGCTGGTTATTTATGCCATTAGGTGAAATGCTCACATAATTGCAAAATAAGCATTTTTGTTCAAATGTCTGTCTTGGACAAAGAGATTGATAAATTGGTTGTCACGTCATGTTTGCTGATATTGTAGGAGATCAATTGCTATAATGCATCTATTCGATAACACTTTTTGAGTGTTCCCCTTACCCCGTCTGGGATGTCCCAGAGTGTGGGTCTGTTAATTTAAAAAAACTTAAACTGAAGTTCATGATGTCTAAAATTTAGTCCGGATACTCCCTTTGCCTCCCGTAGAAATTCTCTCTTTGTTTACTGGGATGTTACAGAATGCTAATATTTTTGTTCAAAGGTACATAGGCCTCACTATGTTGGGCTTAACAGAGAGAGGGGTCATCATCATCAACCTGGCACTAATTTGTTAGAACTGCTAGTGGGGTGCCAATTTGTTAGAACAAGAAGTTTGAATCTTTAATGAACTGTGAAAGTTTTATATCAATAAGAACCTGATATTCTTGTTGATGACTATAAAACTTGAACTTTTTCCTTAATGCCAGAAACTTCAGATCCACTTTTTTGGGAGAAAGGAAAGCAATCCATGTTTCCAGCGTTCCAGTTGCACCTGTTGGTTTTAGGAGGAAAGTAGTGGAATGTAAGGAATCAAGAATAGGGAAGCAACCGATTGAGGTACCTGCCAATGTGACAATAACATTAGAAGGGCAGAGTATGAAGGTAAAGGGTCCTCTTGGGGAGCTTGCACTATCTTATCCACGAGAAATTGCGGTTGTCAGGGAGGAGTCGATTATTAAGGTCAGTAAAGCAACAGAGACGAGAAGGGCCAACCAAATGCATGGTTTATTCAGGTACTGGTGTAGATCTTTGTTTGTTTCTTCTTTCTATTATATCTAAGTTCAACATGCATGCTTTCTGGTTTATTATTGCTGATGCAACTTCTAATGTATAATCTTCGGATTTGGGGTTCCCAAACACACCTTAATAGCTTCTTATAATGATCTTTTATTAGCTTGTGAACTGAGAACTAGCAGAAACCAGTAAAAGTCAAGTATACGGATGAGATATTGAGATACTGAGGTCGTAATGCTTGACTTTGTCTCAAGCTTTTCCTCAAAATCTTTGTCTAAGTTCATCCGATTTGTTTTGTTCAGGACCCTCACAAACAACATGGTGGTGGGTGTATCTAAAGGATTTGAGAAAAAGCTTCAATTAATTGGCGTTGGATATCGTGCAGCGGTGGAAGGGAGGGAGTTAACATTGAATCTTGGGTTCTCACATCCAATCAAAATGGCAATCCCTGATGACATCCAGGTTAAAGTTGATGAAAATACCAGAATAACCGTGAGCGGTTATGACAAGTCTAATATCGGCCAGTTTGCTGCTACAATTAGGAAATGGAGACCTCCAGAACCATATAAAGGTAAAGGAGTTAAGTATGCTGATGAAGTAGTTAGAAGAAAGGAGGGTAAAGCAGGGAAGAAGAAGTAATGCACTTAATTTTTGCTTGGTTCATTTCTGTGTATTCACTGTAATTTGACCATTAGACTTTTGATGTACACGTAGCTCACCTTCCGCAAGCCCACCTTTTTGTATTTTCTATCTTGAGCAACTCTTCTTAATATGTCAGTGTGATGATCTAAATAGAAATCCATTGTCAAGCAAACTTTTTACGGGGTCTTTTGAATGCAGATATGGTTTTGTTGTGTAAGCTCTAATAAAAGGACTGTCATAAGAAGTGGGAAACCTTCACTCTTTTCAGCAGACTCCTGCAGTCTTACAAAGTTTGATTCTTGTGGCAAGTTAAGATATCAGCCTCTTTGGCAGGTAATCAATAGCGAAATTAGTGCCAAAAAAATAGTCACTCATAAGATGAAGATGAGCGACGGTTCCGGCCTAGCTGTGAGAATGTTTAGACCTTAAAGGAGCAGGTACTCGCAGCAAAGTGGACAAATAAAATCCATAGAGCTCTGGGGAAATGGTGGTGAAGGATCACAATGATGTATGATTTTTCAAAAATGAACTAAGGGTGGGTTTTATAAAATGTGATTTAAACTGTTTCTTTTTATTCCAAATAAATAACAAGCATTTATTTGGAACATTTCAAAAAAGACTAGACATTAACTTTAGAATGAGGGGCATAGATTTTTGAATCAATTTATCGACTTCTCTTGCTCTTCTATATTAATGCATCTAATTAAACGAAATTAATAAATAATCGAAATAAGAAAAAGTAAATTGGACTCCATAATTTTGGAGAGAGGCCCTATGCAGGTGATCACCTCGCTCAATAGTCTACACACACTGTTATGTTAGCAAAACAAATGTTGTCTGATCAATTAAAAAGGTCGAGCTTCAATAGACTACGCACATTTTAAGTTGAACATGAATGGACTCACAAAACACTATTTTGACCTTACATGACTTGACAGACCTTCTGCCAAAGCTTGGGCGAGTAAGAGCTCCATCAAACAATTAATGGGTTTTGTAACTTTTGTTTAGAGGAGAAATCCTTCAAAAACAGCAAGTCCATCACACAGTTGCATCATCCAGCTCTCACCATGAAAAAGAAAAGACGCTGCAATTTATCCACAATACAAGCATGGACATACAATTATCACTGCAAGTCAAAGGTCATCATTTCAACAGACTTGAGTTAGGGTGCACTGAAGCTTCCAAGAAATGGCCGTTGCGTCTGTCTGATCATTAAGAGGAAATGCTCATGCTACATCTCAGAAGCGTAAATGTAGCTGTAACCAAGTGTTTGTAGTTTTTGGGACAAGATGTACGTATCAATCTGAAATCTTGGAGAAACTCAGTCTCCTGAGTTGACTGCTAATGGGGCTAGACCAAGCTCCATTGGGCTTTCCACATTTTAAGTCCACCATCTCAACAATTTGTGACCTCTTTTTCTCAGGTTTACCTCTTCCGGGAGTACTGTCAATATAAATGTCTTCCGAGCTGAGAATGGGAATGTTTTGGGAAGTCTTAGTAGCGATTTCCTTCTTTCTCAGGATGCTTCCTTGCGTTCGATGATGACTGCTATTGGTCATTCTGCCAATATTTTTTGAGCTGTTAGGTGAAGCCTTCCATTGTTGGAGCCTCTTCGTAGAGACACCACAAGAGATTGAAACCGGGGCAGTTTGAAACCTCCTTTTGCAAGACCTACTATGAGTCTTTGGTGGAACCTTAATGGAGTCAAGTTCCAGCATCATGAGGGCACTGACTTTGCCAGTGGCCCCAATGCTGATAGAGCCTTCACCGCCCTTCAGTTCATGCCTGCGAACCATCCTCTGCAGTTTCAATCAAAACATTCTATCAGAATTTTCTCACAGCACAAGAATGAAGACATGATTCCTAAAAATAATGGGTACCATGCATTGCTCATCAAAATCAAATTTAAGTGTCAGGGGATAAGAATATTAATTGCCTAAAATTTCATAACCAAACGGTGTAAAGAAATTACAAAATTTCAGTAGTTAGGTTGGCCATAAGTTGCAACCTTGTTTGTTAGTCGTAATTGGCCATGCTTCCAAGTATTGTAGAGATTGAAGACCCAATTTCTCTTTATTCTTTTTTCATTTGGTAATTCACAACTGTATAGAATCACAAAGATTAGGTACAAGGGGGTATACCCCTGGAACAAACAACATTAACACAATCCCACATCATTTTTGCTCTTATAATTTTTAAAGAATGCATTAGTTTGACAATCGACAATCCCTCAAACCAAAGAGCAAAATAGGAGCCCTAATCTTCGGAATCGCAACACCAAATCATTGACAATACAGTTTTTACCTTTTAAGTGAATCCATCCATATCCAAGGACTAATTGTAACCCAACCCAATGTACATAACCTTATCAAAAATTAATGCTAGTTGACAACTTGACATATAGCTTGAACCAGAGAGCCGCAGCTGAAGGGCCAATTTCAATCTATGTTCATAACATCAATCTTTGGCATATCAACTTTGTGCATCACTGTATGTGTGTGTGTGTGTGTGTGTGTGCGCGTGTGTGGTTGTACAGTAAAAGAGATCCTCGATCGCAAGAATCACTTTGACATTCAATCTAAAACCTAATTTGAGGCACAACCAGATAAAATCCACTTGCAATTAGTACCATTGAAATCATATGAAACAGACAATCATCAAACAGAAGAAGAAGAAGAAGAAGAAGAGGAGGAGGAGGAGGAGGAGGAGGAGTGAATACGTACCAGTTAATTGGAGCAATTCTGGAAATTTGATGAGCTTACAGAAATGGAGCAGAGGAGAGCAGAGGGGTGCGGTCCTAAAAATTCCAAAATACAGAGGGAATTAGTTGTATGTATGATATGACCATGAATCGTCATAATTACAAGGAAATCAATCCGACATGGCACCTCTTTACACCTCTCTCTCTCTCCCTCTCTCTCTCTCTCTCTCTCTCTCTCTCTCTCTTTTCTTCTGTGTTTTCGTAGTCGCATGCTTAGCTGTCTTTGAATCTTTCTGTCTTCACTTTCATTGTACATAGTGGTTAGCCTGAATTATTTCAATAAAATAGTGGGGATGATTTGATTATTCAACATTTTGTAAGTTTTTCTTGAAAAGAATTATTTTGTCTTGTCATGATTTTAGATTTTGTTTTTTTTTTTTTGTTTATATGAGGAAGTTAGGCTAAGTCGGGGTCAATAACTATATACGGTAATATTGAATGACATGATATTATTCACGATATAAATATGATATAATATGAATGATATATTTAAGTGTGATATGAGAAGATAGGATGTGATGTTAAAAATTTGAATATAAGGAGAGAATTGAGAAAAGAGGAGAGAGAATGTGATGTAAAATATTTGAATTAATTGGTATAAATTTATAAATATAGAGATAATAAATGAAAAGTATTTAATCTTGATATATAATATTGAATGATATTTGAGTGTAATATTAAAATTATATGTGATATAAGTGATACTATAATATAGAAATTTTTTGAATTTTTAATCTGACCCTTAAAGAATCAGCATGTAAAAATTCAAAAGCGTGAGTTTCACTTTCAAAATTTCACTTGATAAAATTAAATAATTAGAGAAAAATATTTAGTTAATTAAATTTTGGTGTTTACTCCAACCATACTATCTAATATATATAATTATAATTTATTTATTTTAAAAAGAAAGATACAAAAAAAGAGTATGAGAAAGAAAAAGAAAGAGAATGTAATTATTTTATTAATATAATGACTTGTTATATTTAATAAATTAAATGTAAAATTTGACAAACTTGTTATAATTTGACAAGTCCATTCAAATTGTGAAAATGAGCATCTATACCATAAAAATACTCACTCAAATGAACAGTAATTTTTGAAAAACTAATCTCAGTCATTGATTACATCTTGATCTAATAATTGAGATAAAAAGAAGAAAAAATAGCAAAAAAAAAAAAAAAAAAACAGTAAAGAACATTGATCCGTTAAAAGAACAGTCCTGGCATGTCCAATCTATTTTGATCTCTAGCTTAGGTTGGAGACTCACTCTTAGCTAAACCTGAAGATTTAAGTTAAATGGGTTTAAATGAGTTGAGTTACAATAAATAATAAGTTTTAATGGATTCGACATGTCACAAGTCATTTAAATTAATCGACTAACTCAATTATAATAAATGAGTTAACTTAAACTCTAATTAACATGTTTGATACTTTTTCGCACAAATTTTTTATTTTTTGTACATTTTAATATACAAATTTATAATTAAATAAATTGAAATAATTGAGTTTTTTAACATGTTAAAATAAATTAATGAATAGCATCTTGTCCGACCTACTGTTAGTTCATTGACACTTTAATGATCGTTGTGGTTCCACTTTCATATTTTGTTTTTAATTTTTTGATTAAACAAACAAAAAAAGATTAAATTATTTATAAGAAGTTAAAATTTTTGTAACTATTTAATTTAATTTAAATTTGTTTTTATAAATAATCTTTAAAATTATTATTTTGGACTTTTCCTAGCTTGCTAAAATTTAATATTTAGCAAGCCAATACCCTTGATAGTGTTTGCGCTTAGATTGAGAGAGAGAGAGAGAGAGAGAGAGAGAGAGAGAGAGAGAGAGAGAGAGAGAGAGAGAGGTTTTAGGTTGATTTTGTGAAATTTTCTCATCCAAAGCTTTAATGTCAAAATCTGTCAATCATTTGTCATCAAGACTCTCGTATCACTCAAATATATACGTTGACACTTTCGTTTTATACAACAATATTGGCCGATATTCACCGACACAAAGAAGCATTATTAAGTCTCAAAAATCACCCTTGTAAAATGAGGTTCTTGGTTGTGGTTAGTTTCTAGGTTAATTAGCTTATTCATCTAAATCTAATGTTAGCGATATTATTGATTCTAGGAAAGGAAGGGGGAGGGGTTGGATACACAAGAAAATGATGGTGTCGATTTTGAGATTTTTGTGTACCGTCGTGCATTATAATATTGTACAGTACAACTCCTCAATGCAGGATGGTATATAATTTTGTATACATGTGCAGTTTATGTAGCATGGTTCTACTTACGTGAATCTCATTTGAATAAATTTCGGGCCCCCCAGTGCGCTACCATGATCATGGGGACGACCAAAATTTACATTTAAAACACCATACTTACATCTCTGTGCATAATATTTTCAAAGTAAGTGAATGAATTGAAGAGGTGAATACCATCGACATCGAGAGCAACTAGCAACAAACACCAAGCTTTAGCTACCAATTAAAAACAAAAATGGAACCATTAGGATTTTGCAATATTTTATGAACCGAAGAAACACAAACATTGCTAAAAAATAGGGTTATTACCGAGTCGAGTCAAGCCAAATTGAGCTTTCAAATTTTGAGCTCATGTACATGTAAAATTATCTCGGCGAGCTTTTATCAAGTTCGAACTTGAAAATAAATGACAATTGGCACACATACTATGCCCAATCGTTTCAAGTAGTTTATATCCTAGCAGATTTTTTGACAGATCCTACGCCCACTACGTGTTCAAACTCGTGCTCGAGTCAGACTTGAGCACGAGCTTTAGCTCCCTTTTTTCTCCTAAATATTAGTTATTGTCACAAAAGCTCTCAATTGTGTTAGAAACATAAACCAATATAATTAATTATGTTAGAATAAAAATCTTTTGTTTATTAACTGCCAATGGTCCAAAAACTCAATTGTCAACTATGGTCATATTTAATAATAAAATAAACTATTTTTTAAAAATAAATAATGAACAATGAAGCTTTAATACCGCTATGGTGGTTGACTCCAGCTTATCAAGCCAAGCCAAAATTCGAGCAAAGCTTGATGAGCTCGTTCCATTGGGTTACAAAATGAACTTAAAATCTTGTTTCGATCTCGAGGTTATTTGAGCTCAACCTTATCAAGCAGCCCCTCAGTTCATGAAACAGGGTGCTCTTAAGTAGGCATAAACTTGCATGAAATTGACATGACTCTTGAAACTGACTGTAGCAGAAAAATCCCAATCAAAGCATCAAAAGGTCAAACAATACGCACTAACACTATTAGATAACAGAGAAAGAAAGAAACTACTGGTGAAGAAGCTAACTTCTCTATCAAGGATACCAAGGATGTAATGTGTAACCTCCAATAGCTCAAGGGTGTAAAGTGTCATATCTGATTCTTAGTTGGTTAGCTGGTTGTTAGTTGTTACATTTTTTCCGCTCTTTTCTTTCATTTCTGGATATAAAAGATGTAGCGTGTCTCTCTTTGGATTATGATGATATAATACAACTTCTGTATTTCTCTCTCTACCTTGTTGTGTTCTTCCCCAAATTACCATGGATTCATGGTATCAGAGCAACTTCGATCCACTAATCTTCCGCGCATAATCCATCCATCTGACCTCAATTTCTTCCTCATCTGCAAATTCTCAAACTCATCTTTCAATTTCAAGCTGAGTTTCTCAATCTCAACTTGAAATTCATGGCGATTGACTTCGGAAACCCTAACAATGATGAATTTGAAGATAATTCTTCAACTGTTGACGAATATGATCTGGAAGAAGCCAATTTGATCCTTCCCGCAACACATTCTTTGTATCTTTATCCAAATGATTCTCCAGGTATAGTGTTAGTTACTGAATTGCTAAATGGAAAGAATTATATGTAATGGAGTCGCTCTATGATGCTTCATCTTTCTGCAAAATCAAAGCTAGGTTTAATAACTGGATTGCACAAATGTCCTCGAATGGAGTCCAAATATTATGCAACATGGACAAGATGTAATGACATGATAATTGGATGGATACTCAATTATATATGTTTCTGCTGAGATTCGTGCTAGCATTGTTTATATCAAACTTGCTAAGGATATATGAGATGATTTAGCAATTAGATTCACTCAAGGAAATGCTCCTCAAGTATTCAATCTGAAGAAAGAGTTGATTCAATTGACTCAGGGTTCTATGTCTATTTCCCCTTTCTTTACAAAATTTAGAACTCTGTGGGATGAGATTAAGAATTTGTCTGTAGTAAAGAGGTATACATGTGAAGCAGCTGCATCTCATCAAGAACAACATGAAATGCAAATGATTACTCAATTCATGATGGAATTAAATGACAGATTTACTCACATCAGAAGTGCAATTCTGGCAATGAATCCACTACAAAAAATGACTAAAGCTATTTCTATTCTGGAACATGAGGAAGGGACATCAAATGTTTTTGCATCCAGTTCTGAATTCACTACTGCTGATGATGCACGGATTTTCCTGCGATCTGGTGAGCTGCTACGATGGTTGAAGGCTGTGAGATCTGGGCAGCAACAGGATCTGCAAAACAAACACCGTCACTAAG
>JAOWAN010000014.1:8626350-8641391 GCA_028566635.1 Lobelia cardinalis
TGGTCAGATAAGGGGAAAATTGTTTTCTGACTAGAGAGAGAGAGATAGGAGGGAGGAGAAGAGAGAAAATTTAAAAAGGTAATAAATGTGATGTGATATTTAATAGAGTATAGATATAAGGGTAGTAGATGGAAAGCAAAATTAAAGGAGTGTGATATTTGGGTGTGATATTTGATATGTGATCGGATATTATTCGTATTCTCCGTATTCTCATATGGCACCAAATGGGACTTGTGATCTAGGCATTTGTCATTCTCCTTTCTCCATTTGTTTTAATTCCGTTTGCAGAATAATTCAAATCGGTGGACTGAATTTTGTCCGACCAATTTCGATGATTTCTGTTGTAGTTTAAGTTGGTCAGGATATCCAACATTTAAACGAACAGTCTCAGCAACTGAACCACGGATGATGCACACCTTTTTCGGCAAGCTAGGCGACGGTTGTTGACAGTCACGGCGGCTATAGAACTTGCAAGACAGAGAAACACCATTATAGAGTAGGGGGTGGCCTTGCTAAACCGCTCCGGCGTAAGAGTAAGTGCTCAAGTTCAGTTATAAAGCAAGAGAATTCACGGGAGAGTTTAGGGGCAGGATAGTGCGTACCTTGTGCCTACGGGGTAGGGCTTATATTTTTAGAATTTGAGGACTCATAATCCTTGCTTGAGAAGGAATTCAATTACCTTCTAGATTTATATGGAAGTATATTTTGGAAAGGATTCTATTTGCTGTCCAATAAGGTAACTCAATTAGAGTTATAATAGGAAACAATCTTCTTGGATATTCTGCATTAATTAGAGGATATTCTTCTTGATGGACATGAATTCTCGAGCACTATTGCTCGCGCGTGTACATGGATGGTCGATCAGCTCACAATGTCTCGTGAAGGATCGAGATCGATGTTGCTCGCAAGATATCGAGCTATGTTGATCGTCCAACTACTCGCCAAGTATCAAGCAAGATAGGTCTGCGGTCAATAAGGATGTTTCCTCCTAGATCTCTCTAAGCCTAAGGCTGAGCAATAATGTGTCCGCCAAGGGTTTATGGTCGCTATGCGTACACACCTTGGTCTTCATCTCTCCTCACGCCAGGGGAGAATTTCTTCCCCTTATATCGCCGAGGGATCTTCTACTGCTCTGCTCGGCATGCCATGGAGTCATACTCCAAATATTCTGCCAAGTGTTGATCTTTGAATAGTTTTGACCCTACTACCGAGCAGTCCAGTGCTCACTACGTAGACTGTACTTTTTGGTATCTTCAGGGCTCGAGACTAAGAAATGAAACTCTTAGATATTTTAGCATTCGAGGGGAAGCCTCGAGTTTTTGAGTGCATTTTGTGGCAGAGCCTTTGAATGAGAAAGACGTGAGACTTGGAATGAAGACTCTAAGAATTGATGGCACTCAAGGGGAAGCCTCAAATGTTGAGTGCATGAGCGATTTAGAATGAGGGAAGGTTCAAGACTTGGGAAGAGGAGTTTAAGCTTTGAGCTCACGCTATTGCCAAGTATCCTTTAATCACTCAAGATGGACCCATATTTGATTATTATATTTTGATGTCTTTTGATGTTTTAGAAATCTTAGCAAGCAATTAACATCGGCTAGTGCCATGTCCCAACAAGTTTTTGTGAGAGAGCTGTCAATGACATTTTAGGAGAGTGGATCTCTTCTTGTCGTTTGATGAGAAGACTTGTCCTCTTTTGCTTTGTTGATTAGACCGAACCCAAAGGGATGCCTACGTTTCTCGATGAGAGACTCAGGTCATCGTAGTTCACACAGATGCGAGTTTCTTGAATTGTAGTTGCTTTTGTTTGTGGAGAAGTGGTCTTCCTCTTAGAAATAACCAATTGACTCGTTTCTTGAAAGATAATTGCCTTTGATCTTCGCTACCACAACTTAGAGCATTACTTCAAGAGAAATGGACTCGATGGAGTAATGAAATGATTGTTCAAGAGCCGATAAGAAAATTTTCCTTTTTTGTGCACACCCAACTCTAATTTATATTATAGACTAGAGTATGTTCGTGCACGGGACACGATGTTAAAAAAAAAACTTAACATCCTAATTATTATAAAATTTAAATATCATAGTTAAATTTATAAAAATAATTTATTATTGTTAAATTTATAAAAGCTTGTCAATATAAACGTTAAATATATTTTTAAAAATTGAATTAAAATTTTTTTAATGAGAATTAAAAAAAAATAAATGAGAATTAAAAAATAAAGGAAATAATATTTATAAAAAATAATTGAGATTAAAAATTTTAAATAACCAAATTTAAGAATTAACTATATTACAGATAGTGTCAAATAAAAACAGCGAATTGTGTTATAGATACTTTTCATATAGTTTGGATTGTTTTCTATTCCTAAGTTGCTATTTACCTTCATCAAAATTTCTATTATCGCCATCTATTTATCAAAATATCCTTTCACTTATCGCCCTTAATTTTTTATTTTCGTTCCATTATTCTATATTCGCTTTAATACTTTAATTTTAATATTTATAGACTTAAATCCTTTAATATTTTTCATTCTCCATATTATTATTTATTCATTTTAATACTTCGCCGACACTACTCGTCACTCCCTCCGTTCACTCTCTTCCTATAGCATGGAGAATGAGTTACACTCAAATGTTACAGAAAATCCGAATCAAGAATGTATCCTTCATCATCTTCTCGCGTAGTTGCTTTCGCATCACTTACACTATATACATGACTGGACACCCAGTTCAAGTAAATTTATCCTCTACTATTTTAGATAAAAGTTAGTAGTTAAAGATAAGAACAGTCTTAAAGTGTTTAAGCCGTTGTACACATATTTGGAAAAGGGGGCAAGTGTTGACACTAATTGCTGTGCAGTTGCCCTGTTTAGTACAAATGATTGGAATTGGTGATTGATTTGTGTTAATCTTTTCAATTGTTATACGGAGTGCCTAGGCACTCTTTGCTCATGGAGTGCCTTAATGACATAGGCGTTATAAAATATGCACATAACATAATTACAATGCACATAACATAATTAGTAATGCACATAAAGATAAATATGTGCATAAATTATAACTGTTATGTGCATTATGGCACTCCTAGTACGGAGTGCCTAGGCACTCCATATCATTTTCATAATCTTTTAGCAGGTTCCCTGTTAAAATTCTTAATTTGGATTGTCTAGCAAGTGAATGAGAGATAGGAAGGAAGACG
The DNA here is from genome assembly GCA_028566635.1 of Lobelia cardinalis. NCBI lineage: Eukaryota > Viridiplantae > Streptophyta > Magnoliopsida > Asterales > Campanulaceae > Lobelia > Lobelia cardinalis. Next base: position 8,629,549 of record JAOWAN010000014.1, read on the forward strand.
ATGATAATATGATTGGATTGAACCGATAAAAATTAAGAATTTAAATGTATAAATATTAAACGCATTCCATTGATAATAGCATCTTACAAGATATTAATAGGTCGAAATTAATTTGGATTGTTCTTTATCGTCCTCAAAATTTTTATTATCATCCTTTTTTTTTGCTAAAATATCCTTTCACTTATCGCTTCTAATTTTTTATTCCCGCCTCATTATTATATATTCACTTTAATAATTTAATTTTAATATTTATATTCTTAATCAAAATTAAAATATTAAAGTGATTATATGATAAGGGGCAAAGTAAAAAATTTGAAGCCAGGATATTTTTATTAAAATTGGAGATAATAAAACTTTTGGGGCAGTAAATAGTTGCAGGCCCATTCTGAAAAAGCCCAAAAGAGTCCAAGATCTACAGCATAATGCGCAACTCTGTAATATCGAGCACGCGCCGGGACGAAAAACGAGCAATTCTTCGTATACCTCATCTTTGTTGGAGCAGTCAAATTCATATTCCACATCCTCCAAAGTTGGCCAACTTATCAGAATTTTTCGGAGTTGCAGTGAGAGAGGTGATGGCCTCAATCGTCATTTTGTCACTTGTACTGATCGTCGTATCAATGGCGGCCAGTTCTGCAGCTTACAGACCCGGCGATATCGTCCCCATGAGCAAAATGGGTCAATACCACTCGGTATGTGTTTTCATTTTTCCGATTTTTACCCCCAGCAATTTGGCAATTCAATTTCTCATATGTACAAGCGGACTCCCTCGCTAGTGTATTTGCTGATCTTTTGATTTTATTCATAAATCTCAGTCGAGAACTGTTTGGCATGACATGATTGGTAAGCACTGCCCGATCTTCGGTGTCAACCGCGAGGTACCCTTTTTTTTTGTTGTTTTTTTTTTTTAAATTTGTTCCAATTATTTACTCCTTCCGTCCCAAAATGACTGAATATTTGTTTATTTATGTTGATATTTTCTTTGGTTGTGATGGGTGTGTAGGCTTTGATTCCTATATCGAAACCAACTGGTTACACTGGTGCCGATCCCTTCAAAATGTGAGACTCCCTCTTGCACTGCATTATTTATTGATCTTAACTTTTTGTTTAGAAATTGTGCTATGCTTGCTATTGTTCTTATTATTTGGGGATTGGGAAATATGCGAATGTCAATTAGGTGGATAGTTCTAGTAGAAAATGGATAATTGATTGTAATGGATTCTGGTTATTACTCAGAGAGGCGGTATGGTGTGCTTTCAATGATCATGTTTTGCAGTAGAAGACTAGGAATTATTGAAATTATACTACATGATTGACCCTTGGCAATGAGTCTCGCAAGAATGCTTACTTAATGAGATTCAAACATCCAATTGAAAAAGGTATTGTGACAAGTAAACAATTATACTCACTTTTGAGATCAGGTGCAACCTTGTGTCAGTTCCACCACCAAAGCCCATGTTACTGAGTAATGCATCCCTGAATCTATCAATTAGAAGGTTGTATTGATGACTTTACTTCTTGAGAACAGATTAGGTATACTGCTACAGGGAATAGAGTGTAGGAATGAACGAGTTGAACATAATCAAAACCTTCAAAAATCACTCATTTATGTTTAGATGAAAGACATGCTAGTTATTTTTGTCAATTTGTCAATATGAATCTCTCACTGTATAGAACTTAAAGGATGTAGTGCCCTAGGTATTATATAATACAATTGCGAAATTCCAACCCCTTTTAACTTGGAAGAGCGAACGGTAAGAACAAGAATGGTTGGTTAGAAGAAGTGAGCTCAGTTAAAGGTTATTCCTGAGAAAAGCAAAGACCAAAAGAAAGGAAATTTTTTCCGAATCTAGAGATCATTGAATTCCACCTAGATATTATGGCAAACATATATGTTTCACAGAGACTTTATCAACGGAAGGAAGGGGATCTTTCTTCCAAAGTCTTACTGGGTTTTGCTTTTAGAACATTCAAAGGCTAGTCATCATGTATGAGTCAAGATAATGCTTATTTAAAATGCTAGTCTGGTCTATTTGATTTGTTCCCAATACGCTGGGAGCCTGGGAGTGATGAATCCTCTCTCGTCATTCAATTATGTTGAATGTAATCTTTTAGCTCAGCAACTGACAATCATACGAATTGTGATGACAGCAATTCATGTTAGTTTTTGTCCTCCCAAACTAGGGGTGGCAATTTGTGTACCCATGGGTTTATTAGGTTTATGTCATTTACTTCTTACATAAGTTCAAACCTCTTTATTGTCACTCTCTTAAAAGAGATAAAAACTTAATGAAGAAAACCCAATACACACATGGGTACACAAATTGCCACCCCTAAAAAACCACCAACATTTATGTGATGCTGACAGCCCCCTGCCTGGCTTACCATCTTATTGGTCCTAACTGTCATCCTCGAGTGTGCGACTATCCTGACCATCTCAAATCATCATCCCCAACCGTTCACTTTTGACAAATACTTTCCCATGACAGCAAAATTGATTCTAAACCCCACTGCACTTCCATTTGTATGACGTATTCAATATACGGCTTATGCTGCATTTTCTACACTCTCTGTTCTATTTGATATGATAGATCTAATGGGTTCTAAATTACTCCCCTAGAAATCTGTGCTAACTCAGCTGAGAGATCTAATTGACGAGGATAAATGATAAGCACCATTGTATGTGTTGACACTTCCGCACTGGGCTTGCTCATGCCAGGGTCATTGTTGATTCAATGGGATATAGTAGATATGCTGGTTTTGTTGAAGCCTTTGGCCATTTTAGAAGATTTTCAGCTACTGTGGTGTTGGCGAGAAGACCCTAATATAGCTTTAAGAGATTTGTGTTTTGAGGATGTGTATATGTCAGGGTATGCTTCATGTATGATGTATACCTTCGTCATCCTTCAATACTCTAAGAACTAAGAAGTACCAACTAATTTATATATTTATATATATATAAGAGAGAAAAAAGAAAAATAAACACAGATAATGGCTTAAAGAAACTCCTTTATTTGGTCCTACAATAACCAGAAGCTCATAAGTTTCTCCGCATATCCTTGTTCAGGTCAATATACATTTGATTTAAATTGTTTCTTCTCAAATACCCACTAAATAATTCGTATAAATAGTCTTCTCTTAGTCAGATGACATAGTCGTCGTCAGCGATAGGGCTTCGCGCCTGAGAACAAAAGGCAGAGGAAAGGGCAGAGGGTGGTCAATGGTCATAGATCAGGAAAAGGAAGAAGACCCTGTGAGGGAGAGGGGCTCTTCCTCTTGCTTTTGTAAGGGGATAAATATAAACCATATGAGATTTTTTTGTTCCTCCATGCCATTTTGTTCACATTAAGTAGATGGATTGCTTAGTTGATGTCAGGCTACCAGTCATATACCTTAAACTATTCTCAGCAATGTAATTTCATTTTATATACTTGATTGGCATTTTTTTGCAGTTAACTTGTTCTTTTCCACTTGGTTCATATTTTTATTTGCAACTAAAATGCAGATCATTTCAAGTTGGAAAAGAAAAGTTTTATGTTCCTTGGCTTCTTGTAATTAATCGAAAGAGCTCTGAGGTTCCAATGATTGACGTGCATTTGGTAAGGGTTGTTTTGAAAAAAATCTATGTTCCTTGTATTTTTCCATTTTGAATATTTGTTCTCCCTGTAGAGAATTCTTAGGGACATGTGTTTGGGCGCCTTGTTCGATGACTAAGTTTATCATTGTTTATATGATGAAACAGCCTTATTTTGTATTTCGTACAGCGGTATGCAGGAAGCGATTTACTTGGTGTCACAGCAAAGATTATAGATATGCCCCATAAATGTAAGTTTTCTTTATAGTACTCCGCTAAATGTTGGTGGATGTGACCGAGAAACATATAGGTAGCGTCTGCATTTACATCCATTGTTTGCACAAATTTTCCGTTAGAGGTTCAAAAAACGACATATTGAGTTCCTTGTCATCATATAAATTTGATATTTCTTCCTCAGTTTTGCTAGTAGGAGCATGTGTCCTGGGTTATATTTCTCTTTCGGTAATGGCTTTACTGACTTTCGTTTAGTTCTCATGTCATATCCGTTTGTGGAAACTGACCCGCTGCCCCTACCCTTAAGAGAAAGCAAGACAAATAGATGGAAGATATATTTGTATTAGGTTTTAAATGTTTTCCTTAAGGGTGTAATGGAAAATAGAACAGCTGCCGGCAGTTTGTATATGGAGTGCCCATTTTTTCTCTAAATGTACATTAAGACTAAAATTATGTACATAACATAGATATAAAATGCACATAAATTATATCATTATCATCTTCATAATTATCATGTGCATTTCATATTTATATTATGAACATTATTTATAATCTTTATGTACATTTGGAGAAAAATTGGGCACTCCTAGCAGCGCGGCGCTCGGTATAATTTCCACAGCTGCCGGTGCAAACCTAGCAGTCTGCAACTTGAACTGTGTTGGTGGAAAGTCTTCCAAATGTTGAGGGGTCTTGTTAGAACTGCAGTGAGCTTAAGCCATTTTGCAACTTTCGTTTGCACACAATGGTCTTTTCTTATGATCTTGCTGGAGCGGACACTGTGTTTCCGTTTTATCTCCATGCTTTCTATACTGAGGGTTTCACCGCGTACTAAATATTGTCAATAGAATCTCTTCCCATTTAGCTTGCACTCCTTGATGTGGCTGTGATCTTGCTGGGTGTCTATTCACTTGGATGTAAATTCTAGTTGTCTGGCCCTGCTGTGCATAGTTATTGACTTTCTTATTTAAGGATTGTGCCGGGTACAAGTATTTTATAAGTCCAACGATCGAAGATTTGAAGAGAGGTGAATCATTAAAAAAGTAATGTCATCCCACGTGTTGGATTGCTATCTTTTCTGCAATGCAAACCGCAGCTCATAAAAATGGAAGCAAACACATTTTCTCATATCTTCTATAACGTGGAGCTCTAAGGGGTTGCTTCATGTAGATCCGGCAGTAAGATAAGAATTCATATTCCAAAATCATAGTGCTCTCCCTATTAATATTTTATGCAGGAGATTACTTATACAATTTTTGTTACTAGTAAGATATATACTTAGATCACTGAGAAGTTTGGCATCCTAGATATGTGTAATTTTAAAGAAAGGTAATTTTGTTTTCAATTGCCAAACAGTGTTTACAATGGGATATGTGCTATGTAAGTACACTGATTCCAAACATGATTTGCTAGTGGGATAGCATCTTGCGGTTATTAAAATTACTTGAGTTTATGAATTAATGAAACTAATGTTTAAATGTTGTTGTAGTGTGTAATTATTTGATATTGAGTTGCTTTTTGCTGGAATAAGGCATCATCTAGTGTTCTGAGACGCCTTAAAAAGCTACGTCACTCCGTTTTATGGTCCTGAGTCTATTTTCTTCTGTTTAATATGCTTAGAACAGAGTAGGAGGTTCATTCTGATCTTCTTTCATCATTTTCCTATCTGGTATCTAGGTTCATGCTATGTAGAGTTCTTGTGGGTAGAGATCTTGGATGATTGGGGCTATCGATTATAATATGTTGTTGGGTATATTCTGCCTCTCCCGTTATCTTTTAACCCTATGAGAATTTGGACACGAATCATTTGGATATGTTAGGATTTCTGAATAATTCTTGGTAGGACTCACTACCTCTGTTCCCCTTCCAGATTCCTATTTTCTATTTTTGGATGTTTCATTTGCGCAGTCATCTTTCGAAAGCTAGGTTTATAAACTTTCCAAAGTATCCTTTACATTAGCGAAACTGTTCAGTTCTTAAAATCAAGGTAATAAATGGCAACTAATATTGTGTCCTTTCATCAAGTGGAACGAGCTTCTGACTGAATTGCATCTTTCTATTGTACAGATGTTGAACTTCACCCTGATATCCGTAAACAGTTTTGGGATGCACAACATTGGCCAAAACACGTCCTCATCAGATATACATGGTTAGTCTAACTCTTCATTTGGTTTGTATCTTTTTCTATTGTTTCATCAACATGTAGAACCTAATGACTTGCCTTATGATTCTGGGATTTGTCGGCTTTGCCCTACCATTACTCGTAGCATGCAACTCATCCATTCATGCTTCCATCATTTAATCTTTTCTCACTATAATATTTATTAGTCTTTTTACGTAAAATAAACTTATCATGAAAGTTTGTTACTCCCTCTCTCATTTAACCTATTTGAAGAATTGTGAATGATTAATTTGGTTGCATGTGGATCCATCACGAGCTTGAATGCATGTGAGCATGCTTTGATGTACATATGTCAGCTAAAATTATGGGCTATGTTACATAGAGTAGTGTACAAAGTTTGGAAATGGGCTCTGATTTGGGTATCCGACCTGCCAAAAATTAAGAATGTACGCTAAATGTTCTGTAATACTGCCACCACCAATTTCCATCTCATAGAAATCAGATAGAAGTACTTCACATACAAGAAATCAGTCATGTGAGCTTTGTGTCCATCACTATCTTATATATTTAATGACTAATCGGTATTGATTACTGATAGGGTGATTTTTGTATCCTTCATGACTGATGCATATTCTCTATCTACTATGTTCACCTCCACTTTCTGTATGTGGTGGATGAAATTTGCTCATTTGTTCTGGTATATTGTAGGGAGGAGCAGTCGGAAATAGATGTGGTTTCAGGATTTTATGTTCTTTTCGGATCAGGTAAAGTCTATATGCTTTGTATGGGTAGTTGTTACTCTCATAATCATTGAAAAAATGGTCCTTCAGCGTTGGTGTTAACAGTGGCAGATCCAGGAGTATTGGTGAGGGAGGTAAATTTCTAAGGGGTATAGCTATAAAAAGTTTTAGGAGGGTACTTTATTTATTTTTCTTAAAAATTTAGGGGTAATATGAAGTTTTGGAAATTCAGCGGGATCCCATGAAACCCCTCTTCCTACCCCCTAGAGGCTAGATCTGCCCCTAAGTGTTAACAGTACATAGGTAATGGAGTAGTGCTTCTTGACAACTCAACTGCTAGACAAATACTCTTGAATATAGTGTATATCAGCATATCCCAAGTTCTGCTGTACTTCGTATGTGGTTGAAAGTTGAAACCTTGCATGCTTTATCAGTAAACTGTAAAACTTGCATACAAAAGTCTGAATGGGCTGTTGGCAGCAGTGGCATCTGTTTATCTAGTTGGTTAGTTTTAATTTTATGTCTGACCACCTTCGACAAGGACATTTGCACTACTTTTTAAAAAAAAATTATATAATGAGTCAGTTGGATTGTTGAAGTTTTATCCTTCTTTTCTCTTTGTTTCAGTCATCATTTTCAGTTTCTTTCCTTCTGTGTGTATATCTGTTCTTTTTTTTCCCAGGAAGAGTGGGTATAAATGGAGTTGCATTGGATTGGTGTGCATGTGAAATCACCATCCAAACAACAACTATAAAGTCTTAATCTCAATCACTTGATGTCGGCTATACGAATCTTTTTTCGCCATTTCACGCGACCTAGTGCCAAGTCACCATATGAATCACAATCTTTCATGTCTTTTTGTATTGTCGATATCCATGTTAACTTTGGCATACCTCTACCCCAAGTTTGATTAAGACTAATATCATCACACTTCCTAATTGGAGTACCAAAAAGTCGGCATTGTACATGACCAAACCATCTTAGGCGGTTCTCTCTTATTTTATCTACTGTAGGAGCTACTTTGACCGATTCTCACGCTTCTTAACTAGAGCACAAAGGGGTCCTCATTGTACATGACCAAACTATCTTAGGCGGTTCTCTCTTATTTTCTGTATTGTAGGAGCTGCTTTTACCGTTTCTTGTATTTGTTCATTATGAATTCTATTTTTTCTAGTTTTACCACACATCCATTTAAGCATTTGCATATTCGTTACACTCTTCTTTGTTAGCATGTTTTTTTAGTAGCACAATACTCGATTCTACACAACAGCAAAGGTCTAACAGTTGTCCAATAAAATTTTCGCTTTAGCTTTATTGGTATATGCTGATCACATAACACTCCATATGTACTCTTTCATTTCATCCAAACACGAAAGAAAACCATATGCAGAATGCTTAATCAGTCTCGTAGTTACGAATCACGTGTGCCATAATGTGTTAATGATTATCATGGTCAGCCACAAACGTTCTTGATATCTCCCTTGCTTGTGGACAGGTCTTATTCTTTCATTCATCCTCTCCATTTACATTTTGCAATCATCTCGGGATAAACTAGCAAGGTAAACCCTTTTCCTTATCTACATTGTGTTGTGGTATAGCACTGAAGTGTCAGTGTGTTTTTACTTGCATGATTCCCCGGTCCCTTACTATTGTGATTTTTGTTATCTTTGTCAGGTTTGTTAGAGAGACTGTAGCAGAAACAAGCATGCCAGGTGAAATAGCCAAAGTCGAATGATGGATGCTCTTTCAAACTTCCATAACAAACACTCTACAAATTTGTCAAGCATTTGATATGAGAGTATCCAACTTGGCTGTTTGTTCTCATGCGGCTAACTGTAGAAACATCTGTTGTTGAGGAGGATCCTACTTCTCTCCCACTTAATCAGAGGGAGGGATAGAGAGAGAGACCGGTTATCAACTTTTACTGTCAGCGTTTCCTCGCGTGTACTAATAGATTATACTAATGTACAAATCAATAGCATCAAACTGTATTTTTCAATGACTAATGGAGATAAATCTCCGAAATCGGATTTTGAAACAGCTTTAGAACTCCATTCCATGAAAGCTTTTCTGGTCGATCTTGGTTCTCTTGTACTAAATGTTTTTGTTCATCTATTCAAGTTCTCAGGGTGCTAGGCGCCAAACGTCTTTCCATCACCTAGATTGACAATGGTAGTAGGCTGCGAATGCCCTTCCGCAAAATATCCCTTAAAAAATGGTAAAACATTCGACTTACAAGTCTACTCGAGTCAAAAAATTCCCTCTAGTCGGCCCGTGAGATACAAAATGACTCCACCGCCACCCACAAAACAACAAAATGGATGGGATTTACCTCTTTTTTCCAGTCTGTTTGGAAAGTGATCCACAACAAAATGATGGTTTGCATCACGATGCCGTCTAACATCCCTGAATCTGACAGACATTATTTCGCTCTATATATGTACTTGTGATTACCTTAGGACCGAGTTTGAAGCAAAAACTGAGAATTGAACCCAATGGGACTCCAAAGCTTGCCAATTGCCATCCACATCCAAAAGTAGGGATGATAATTTTTCATAACTCGATTCGAATTCGATGATGCCCCGCTCCGAAAAAACCCGATTTTTTCATAATTTTTTAAGATCCGGTCGGGTTCGGATTTAGGTTCCACCCCGTCCCGCCCCGACTAGTGTTATGTCTATTTTTTTTTAAATATGTACATAGTATATATTGAAAAAGGGATATTTATATATTTTGAGTGGTTAAATTGAGTTAGAATTATATCAAAAATTAAAAAGAATTAATTTTGAATTTAAATTATAAAAAAATTAAAATTTTATTAATGTTAACGGGGTGGGTCCGGGTCTTTGTAATTACGGGCGGGGTGGGGTGTGAGAAAATTTGGTCGGGTTCAATTTTGGAAATACCCGCCCCTAATCTGTCCCGTTGACATCCCTATCCAAAAGCATCACCTTGTCGTGGATTCTTAATGAATCACAAGAAGTTAGCACAGAATCACAGAAACAAAGTGAACTTGAAGAAGAAGAAGGGAAGAGAGAGAGAGAGAGAGAGAGAGAGAGAGAGAAGTTTTGAGAGGGAAGACGTAATTCATTCACACATGCTCCCCCACGTTTCTTAGCTTAGCTTATATCGTGTGAGCCTTGTACAAAGCAGATAAAGTTGGCCAATCACAGAGTAACACCTGGCCTTGTTCTAACAACCAACAAGATAAAGGAAAAGATCGAAACTAACGGAAAAGGACCAAAATGAAAATAAAGAGGCTAACGACATAACGGGACTGACGAAACGACGTCGTCTCATTCACTAGCTAAACTCCCCCCACTCCAACTGTCGTCCCTCAATCGAGAATTCCAATTTGGCAATTAGCCCCCTGGTCATTACACACCTTTATCAGGATCAAATACATTAAGCAATGACATCCCGCATCAAAAGTATGATTATTCCGGCTGTTAGAGAAACTATGAAAGATACGAGTGCCACCACTAGTGCAGAGAATGCAGCTTATTTTGGATTTCCTGCCCCAAGCTCATTGCTCACTCTCACACTGTTTCATGTAATGGGATATGTCAAAATTTATCTTCTAACGAATTCGGAACCCAAGCTTCATGGCTTTCCGTACTCCCGTGCTCCGTAAGCGTTGGATGGGTGCCATGTGCAATGGATGGCCATCAACTGTTGATGCTAGGAGAGCATGTTGCTGCTGTAGGTAAGTATGTTGACCTTTGACAAAACTGCGGACTTTGACAAAACAGCAAGCTTTATACTAGCTATCAGCACGCTTTCCAAAAGTTGTTGTTTTACTTACCTACAACAACAACTTTTTGCTGATCGTCCAGTTGAAATGGCAACCATCCATGCTATACGGAGCACGGGAGTATGGAAAGGCACGGAGCCTGGGTTCCAAATTTGTCTTCTAACTGCTATCATGGATACTGGATAGCTAAACCGTGCAGCTGCATTGAATACTCATCCAGATACTGTAAAGCTGCACACAACAAGCTTGCCTCATGATTTCTTAGTCACCGGAATGGGATTTTAGCAAAATCGGATAGCGAATGAAGATGGATACTTGGCTTACCAAACAGTGAGAGCATCCAAAGCCAATTCAGGATTAGGAAGAAACCCAGCAAGTAAAACAAGAATCTAATGGTAACATGACTCCAAGCACAACATCACAACAGATGCAGCCGATACTTTGAAGAACCCTGGCAATCCAGAAAAGGCCTGAAAGCTAAACCCTGACCATGTGTGCTTACACCTCTCACTCTTCAAATTATAAATTCCAAGCATATCATATTTTTGAAACCCAAATACTTGTCCACAAAGTTTCAACAACACTTCCCCATGCCCAACCGTAAGTAATATGGAATTGTGAGCAACATGACCACTTGAGCATGTTCGAAGGCAGTGACACAAATTAACTTGTAATTTACATCATTGATTTCCCTCTCAAATGTCCTTACTACTTGATGCTGGGTATTATGATCCTTTTCTAATTTATTTTAACGGTAAAATGGATGCTACATGTGAAGAGGATGATTGGAGAAATTGAACAGTAAGTAAGGACATAATTTTTTGTTGATTAGTTAATAATATTAGGGTCCGTTTGCATGGTGATTTATTTTTTTTAAAAATGGCATAATTTTCATGAGTTTGTAGGTTTGGGATACGTCTAGCATTTTTAGGGTCTATTTTGTATTTATAATTTTTTTTGCATGTTATGTGAGTTTCCTAATGTGTTTTATTATAAGATTTAGTATTTGGGTATTGAGATATTTATAAAATTAGTAAGTGTGAAGATGATTTTAAAAAATCATGATTTATAAAATCTTTCATGAAAAGAGAAAAACAGAAATTTTAAAACTCAAAAGCATTCAAAGTGAACAAAAAGCCCCTATAGCTCAGTGGTAGAGCGCCAGTCTTGTAAACTGGAGGTCTGCAGTTCGATCCTGCATGGGGGCATCTTATTATTTTTAGTTTTTTCCCTTCCTTTTCTTCTTCAAGAGATTGTGTCCAAAGAAGAGAAAGGGCTGGTAACTTTTTGCTACAATTTTCGTCTTCTTCCTGTTCCCAGAAACAAATCACCGATCCTAAACTAATCCCTCCGTCCCGTAATAGAGGACCTTTTAGTTTTGTGCACACTTATTAAGGAGTAATATATATTGACAAATTCACC
>JAOWAN010000014.1:8809987-8821668 GCA_028566635.1 Lobelia cardinalis
ATTTTGATTGGGGGGTCATATGGTGCAACTTTGGGTCTGGGGGGTTAAGTGAAATCGGGTGGATACTTTGGGGGGCGAAAATTTTTTTTTCCTTAAATGTAGAAACAAACTTGTAAGTATGATCAATAAGATTTGTGTTCATCCCAATAATGTTAATGTTCATTACCACTATTCTTGATGTTCATTTTTTCATTATTCGTGTTTATTAGATTTATCATTCAAGTATTTAGTTGAAAATATACATTTTCTTGCATATGGTATGTTCATTAATAACATATTTCATTTTTATTTTATTATGAATATAAATCATAATACAATAAGTTTATCTTTAAGTTCAGAATTTAACTTAGTGTTCATTAACCGGATATTTGTTTATAATGAGAATTCTTCGTGTTCATTTGGCATGTTATTCAAATTATCTAATTTAATTAATTATGTTCATTAGTTTTATTATCGGTATTCATTAGATTAATGGTTACGATGAATTGAATTGATGGAGAAATTTTAGGCGGTTGTTTTGGGAGAAAAAATTAAGGTGCATATTTTTTGAATAAGTGTAAAATTTTTAGACGGTTATTTCGGGAGAGATTAAGAAAAAAATTTTAATTTTAAAAATGATTGAATTTTGTAGAAGAAAATAATAAAAATACAAAGAATGTATTTCACTTGAATAGAGAGGTGCTCCAAATATCAACAGCTTAAAATGAAATAAAGGAAGTAATATCTAATTTAAGTAGAATAGTACGCCCTTCGTTGAGAATAAATGTTTAAAAAGTGATATTTTTCTTTTATAATATATCAATATTATATTTATTTTAAGGGAGGAGTAATAACTAAAGTAACCAATAGGAAAGTCAGCAGGGCCGCCTTAATATACCTGCTGGCGGGCGTGAACAGTTTGGGTCGGGTGGCGAGATTTGCCTCGCAGTTTCCGTATGAGAAGCAGCGATGAATGATCTTGAATTACGTGACGTGGTATGTTAGTACTATCAGGAATGTGCAATCATAATTAGATATATATTTTTTGTCTCGATCATTTCGTCTTCTTTTCGTACGTATCCTTTCTCGTACTTACTACTTAGCCATTTTAAATTTAATAACAAAATTGATTAATTAATATTTCTTTTAAAGTAATTAATCATTCATCTATGCTTGGGCTGCTAATTTTTTTTTAATGGAACTCAAACATAGTATTTTCCAGTACGTATAGAGTATTATGTTCTGAGATTTATGATTAATTAACCGGGTTTTTATCATTTTAGGTCATAAAATTTTTATTGGGTTCAAAATGAACGCCAATGTTCCAAAATAATCAATTTAGTTCCGAATATTTGAAAAAAGTTTCAATCAAGATTTTTTTTGACGATTTCGTTAAAAACTTAACGAAATTGAACTCACGCGCAAAGCACGTGAGTTTTTCAGGGGTGTGAAGGTCAATTTGCCATTAGATAAAATTCGGGGTTTAATTTAATTTTTTTAAAAATATAGCTTATTTTTTTCAAATTATACTTTAATTTGTTTTTGTAAAAAATTTAATATTATGTAAAATAATATATTAATTAAAATAATAATATATTAATTAAAATAATATGTTATTTAAACACATAATTATAACAAATTATGTATGATATATTCATATATTAATTAAAATAATCAACTTAATTAAATTAAATTAATTTTATTATAATTACTTAAATTAAAATTACCTTAATTAAATTTTAATTAATTCATTCCTTAATTAACGTACCATTAATTAACCTTAATTAATTAATCTCTTAATTAACGTACCATTAATTAACCTTAATTAATTCATACCCCTCCCTTACCGCCACCACCCGTCTCCACCGCTACCCCCTTCACTTCCGACCGACGAGTCCACCCCCTCCCTCACCGCCACCCCACCCTCACCCCCTCCACATCCATTACCAATTTACCACCACCTCCTCTTCTGATCTAATCCCCAGCCATCGCAACAATGGCTCCTCCCACCACAACACAAAAACCGCCACCACCTCCTCTATCGATCTTAGTCACCATCCCTGATCTCTCCCAGCCCAGACTCGGTTGGAAAATGTTGTAACTTTCGCTAATCGAAAGAAGGTGTGATTGTCTTGCCTCGAAGACCATCCTTGCGGCATTGGGAAACGAAATTGCTCAGTAATCTGGATTCTTCATATTTGGAATCGCTTCCTGAGCCCAGCGATGAAGCTAGTTCGTGTCCTCCTGCCCAAGAGACGTTGACCCGACGATCGATAGCTCGTGGGTTCTTCAAAAGTGGCAAGAAGCTGGGTTGATTGGTGATTAAACGAGAGGAGGGGAGAAGGGGGAGAGTGGTTCTTAAGCGTCAGAATTTATGGAGATAGAGAGGGTAGGGGAGGGAGACGGTTGCAGGTTTGGGGAAGGGGGGAGACGGGTTTGGCGAAGTTAGGTTAGTTTTTTTCTTTTCTGTTTTTTATTTTTAAAATTTTCAATTTAGACCCTAAGTTTTATCTAATGGCAAAATGACCTTCACATCCTTGAAAAACTCACGTGCTTTGCACGTGAGTTTAATTTCATTAGATTTCTAACGAAATCGTCCAAAAAACCCTTGATTGAAATTTTTTTCAAACGTCATGGCCTAAATTGATTATTTTGAAACATTTGTGTCCATTTTGAACCCCAACGAAAACTTAAGGGTCTAAAATAATAAAAATCCTAATTAACCATATGCATTTTATTTTTCCAATTTTCAAATCCGAAAGTAGAATATTGGAAATTTCTATGGAAATGTGAAATGTCAGTGACAGTCGGATCGTGAACGTGACATGGCATTTATTTTTCTATGTTAAATAATACGTACATAACATTAAAATAATTAAACGTAGCCACATGGTATCTTCTCCCCAAACAATTATAATATTGGGCTATAATCCTCAAAGTGGGAGTATAATCAAATAAAGTAGAATCTGCAATATATGGGTTACTCTGTATCATGCCAGACAATCCATAACATACATACCCACCCACCCTTTTTTTATTCTTCCAAAAAAGAACAAACACATAAAACAAATAAGCTACCTAGCTAGATTTCACCCTCATGCATGGATACTAATTATTATAATGGTCATTTCCACAATTCACCGGCTTGGATTCTATTATAAATAGCCATAGCGAGTGTGCAAAACACAAAGCACATTCTACCTTCCTTCCTTCCTTCTTCAAGAGTGTCGAGGATTTGTTCTCCACCATCATGTCTATAGCGATCAACAGTAGTAGTAGGAGTACTCGTGTCTCCTCTCTCCCTCTCCATCAAACTCTGCGTCGTAAGAACACGATTCAACGTGCCGTCGAGCTTGTAATCCTCTTCCTTCTTTTCACTCTCATCGCCTATCGGCTAGTCAATCTGAGACACCATGGAAACGAATGGCTCGTCGCGCTTTTCTGCGAGTCTTGCTTCGCTCTCACTTGGATTCTTATTATTTCAGTGAAATGGAATCAGGTCGAACTCAAAACTTACCCAGACCGCCTCTTGCAACGGTAATTAATTAAACAGCATCAAAATTAAGACATACATACATACATACTGTTCTCATTAAATATATTTCTAACTTAATTGCATTTCAATGGCTTTTTTTTAAAAAATTTATATATAATTTTTACATTCAACGATGTGTTGTTGTAGGGCGACTGAGCTACCTCCGGTGGACATATTCGTAACAACAGCAGATCCTGTATTGGAACCACCTATTATTACCGTGAATACAGTATTATCCTTGTTAGCGGCTGACTATCCAGCTAACAAGTTGGCTATTTACGTTTCTGATGATGGCTGCTCTCCTGTCACCTGCTATTCTCTCGTGGAAGCATCAAAGTTTGCAAAGCTTTGGGTTCCTTTCTGTAAGAAGTACGACATTCAAACTAGAGCTCCTTTTCGCTATTTCACGGCCAAATCCACCCCATCCGCCGCCAACACTCCATTGGAGTTCCTAGAGGAGTGGAAGATGATGAAGGTACGTAATTAAGACCGCTCTTGCCTGCTGCCAAATTGTTTATGATTTTCTAAACCGTGCACTCATAAATCATGTTTTGGAAATCATTTTCCTTTTGTTTTAAACAGATGGATCAGTCTGTGTCTAACTTATAAACCATGTCGTATGTAGCATAATTAAGTTCTTGTTGAGTAAATATTCTATATCTTAAAGGATAAATTTGTAGTCTCGAATGATCACTACGTACGTACTCCCTGATCCGCTCCTAGCTAGCTAGTTGAAATGGGACTTTTTTTGTTTTTTTTTTTTTTTGAATCAAAATTTGGATGAATAATTAATATAATAAGACTACAATATTGAGAAATTGCACTAAACTGTAAGCTAATAATTAATACTCCGATGGAGCAGTTTCAATAGTGTTTGAAAAATCAACTAAATTTTATGCCATCTTCGTTGCAGGAGGAGTATGGGCATCTCTGCAAGAAGATTGAATATGCAGGTCGTGAGAGGTCTGTTGCTATTGAGCTTACCGGGGAATTTGCTATCTTCGCCAATGTTAAACGCGGAAATCATCAAGCTATAGTAAAGGTAATTATTTCCGTATTTACTAATTTCTACAATATATATCAGGGAGATTGGTGCGCGCGCCTGTCAAGATTGTTCATGATCATTAACAAAATTTTACCCTGGATTTGGGAAATTAAGATTAATCACACTTACTGATGAGTCAAACTCAGTTCTGTTGATCGGTAATAAGCTTTGAATCAATTAATCATCAGATTTTGGGTGTCTTTAACCTCTTTAAGGTGTGTTCGCTTCCTTGTGAATATATTATAATTTTATTGCTGGAAATGAAAATTTGTGTCTGCCAACTTGAAACTATGGCTTCTGCGAAAACTCCTTGTGGGGCTTTGCTTGAGGACAGGATGAGTATATATTGTCTTTTCCTTCTGGCCTAAATTTAAAATAACTACCATTAAAAAATAAATCTTTTTTCCAGCTTGGTCTAATATAACTGAGACTTGACATTTCAATTTTGATGAACAGCCTAATGGATATTACTGTAGAAACTTTGCATATTTAGCAGTAAATGGGTAATAACAAATAAAGAGAAAATGTAGAAATCAGAAAATCAAATTAGGCATAATCAATCCTTGGAACTTAAGAATTCATAAATTTGCAGGTTATAACGGAGAACAAGGAAGTTAGCGGGGATGGAGTACCCCATCTGGTCTACGTTTCCAGAGAGAAGCGTCCAAAGCATCATCATCACTACAAAGCCGGTGCCATGAATGCTTTGGTCAGTATTTCGTACTGCTCGTATTCTTTCTGTGTGATCCTAAGTCAATAATTTCTTTCTTAAAAATGAATAAATTCAAGATATACTTAAAAGTTCATTTTCAATTGCTGCGTTGAAACATTAATGTGTTTCTCATGAACAATCTTGTGAAATTATGAACAGACTAAAGTTTCTGGAGTGATGACAAATGCGCCCTTCATGCTGAATGTGGATTGTGATATGCACGCAAACAACCCCCAGATTATTCTTCATGCATTGTGTTT
Source organism: Lobelia cardinalis (assembly GCA_028566635.1). NCBI lineage: Eukaryota > Viridiplantae > Streptophyta > Magnoliopsida > Asterales > Campanulaceae > Lobelia > Lobelia cardinalis. Next base: position 8,815,519 of record JAOWAN010000014.1, read on the forward strand.
GCTGCTTGGTGCCGACAATGAAGATTGTGCGTTCATTCAGTTTCCTCAATCTTTCTGTGATGGAATAAAGGATGACCCTTTCGGCAATCAACTCGTGGTTTTGCATAATGTAAGCATGCACTCAAGTTCTGTTTCTTAGATTTGATCTAGAAATAACAATTGGATTGTTCATTCTATGTTGACTTGAGACAACCAGCTAATTAGTGGCATACATCTTTTATGTTTCTTCTGTTTGAATCAGTACTTGGGACATGGAATAGCAGGGATACAAGGACCCTTTTATGAAGGAACTGGATGTATGCATAGGCGGAAGGTCATCTATGGTCTATCACCCAACGAGAAAGTGAATGATGGTATGGAAATTAACTTGAAAAGCTATAAATTAGTGGGTTTATAGTAGAGATTTTGGCATAATATACAAAACCAAATGCTCTACGATCTATTGTTCAAGGTTTTCATACCCTTTAAGACTACTTTTATATGACTTATGAATTAAATATGTATTATTTTCTGTTTCTATTAGAACAATTGGTTGGTGCCGCACTACAAAAGAGATTTGGAAAGTCCACGGAGCTAGCAAAATCAGCTGGTGAAGTATTATCCGGGTTGAACTCAAAAAGAGATGATAAGCATAGTCTTGTTAGTTCTATTGAGGCAGCAAATCAGGTTGCAGGCTGTCTCTATGAATATGGTACCAGTTGGGGCGAAGAGGTGAGATTGAATTTTATTTAGAATAACTAAAAGACGGTTATCAATAAATTGTTTCCAAACCATTAAAACCTGCATGTTAACACCCAGGACACAGCTTAACATTCTCTTAAATAATTCCAGGTTGGTGTGCTTTATGGATCTCAAACCGAAGATTGCATGACAGGAATTATGATCCATAGGAAGGGATGGCGATCAGCCTACTGCACCCCGGAGGTAGTGGGGTTTCTTGGGTCTGCGCCATCGGGTGGTCCTGGCACATTGATCCAAACAAAGAGATGGTCTACAGGGCTGTGCGAAATTCTTTTAAGCACTAGGGGTCCTTTAATTGCTGCCCTGAAAGGAAAAATGTGGTTACGACAATGTTTGGGCTATGTTTGGCTTCAAACTTGGGCCTTACGATCTATTCCAGAAGTATGTTATGCATTTTTGCCCGCATATTGCATGATCACCAACACAAGCTTCATGCCGAAGATGAATGAACCAGCAATCCTCCTTCCAATTTCCATCTTTGTCATCTACTACTCATACACTCTATTCGAGTACATTCAAACTGGTCTATCGGTCCGAACATGGTGGAACAATCAGAGAATGTCAAGGGTGAACTGCATGACCGCATGGTTGTTTGGATTTCTAAGCGTCGTACTCGGACTCCTAGGGATATCTCAATCCGTGTTTGAAGTAACACAAAAGGAACAAAGCAATAGTGGTGATGATGATGATGAGGTTAATGCCGACATCGGAAGGTTCACATTCGACGAGTCCCCAGTGTTTGTGCCCGGGACTGCTATATTGTTGGTGAACTTGACTGCACTGGTCGTTGAATTATTGAGGTTGCGACGAGGGACGACGGTTGATGAAAATGGAGCAGGGATAGGGGAAGTAGTTTGTAGTTTGGGGGTGTTGACAGTGTTTTGGGCATTCTTGAAAGGGTTATTTGGGACGGGGAAATATGGGATACCATCCTCCACTATTTGGAAGTCAGGCGCTTCAGCTCTTTTGTCTGTTTACTTATTTAAATGGGCTTCAATTTCTTGAGGAGTCCTTCAGGTTGCATGTTAGATGCCCATCAAAATCTTGCAGTTAATGTTTTACATCTGAGAAAGAAAAAGAGAATACTGTAGTTAGCTAGCTACTGTAAAGTATAAGGCTTGTTAGAACAATTAATATCATCTATGTTATATATCAATTACGACTACTCTCTTCGTTTGCCCCAAAATAAGTGTCAATTTAATTTACAGTTAATTAAGAAAAATTGACACTTGCTATGAGAATCAATGTGTGAGAAAACTCACCATTGTTTACAACAGTTTATTCAGAACCAAGTTGAATTTTACTTGGACCAAGTTTAAGAGCTGTTGAACTAAGTCAAATTTTACTTTAGCTAAAATCGATTTTTTAAATCTACCGAAGCATGGCGATACATTTATACAAAACTTCTACCCCGTATAATTCCAAATCCCAACGCCAAGAGTTCCGACACACACTATTTTGTAGGCATGCCCATAAGCATTATTGTAAGAGCCATCAAGAAGCTTAAGTAGAGAACAAATTTTAGTTTCCGTCTCCTGCCCACCGGAATGGACTGACACTACGCTCTCAATCATGGGAAATGGTGAAATGTGTACCGTATTACAATGGGATGCCATACTAGAAGAACTGGAAAATGCTTGTTGTTCGACATGGGAGACAAAATATTTGGTCGTAGTTGCAGAATTAAACAATCGTTGATCATCTGCCCATGCACTCCACAATCATTCAATAATAGAGAATCATTAATCATTTATAAAATTAAAAAGAAATTGTTTGATGCATCGTAATTAAATTAATGACTCTGAAAATTAATGTTGGAGTTATGGTACTAGATTAAGTCAATGGGAGGGATCAATGATAAGCCTGTCAATACGGGTTAAATGGATTGAAATGAGTTGAATTTTAATAATTACCGGGTTATAATGGGTTCAACCTATTATAACTCATTTAATTAATCGATCTACTCAATTGTATGATAAATGAGTTAAGTTAAACTCAAATTAACATATTGAATACTCATTTTTACGGAAAAATATTATTTTGACATTCTAATATACAATTTCGTAATTAAATGGGTTGTAATGGGTTGAGCTGTTTAGCAGGATAAAACGGGTTATAGTGGGTTAATGGGTAGCATTTTGACAGGCCTAATCAATGGGAATAAGTAGGGCTGGAAATTGGAACAAAAATTTCGATATTCGTCGATTTCGATTCGAAGATTTTTGATTTTAAAATGAAATTTTTAGTCTGAATTTTGATTTTCCCGAAATTTTTCGAATCGGAATTGGAATCGGCTTTGAAACTTTCGAAAATTCCGAAATCCAATTCAAAATATTTCCGAAACTCGAATTTCATAATTTCGATTTTCGATTTTAATATTGTGAGAATCAAACTCTTCTAATTATCACTAGACAAATATTTTATATTGCAAATAATTCAAACATATTATTAATGCACTAAAGATAATAGAGAACATTTGCTGATTTTTAAGCAACAAAATACAATAAGTAATAGAATTAACAAAATAATAGGTTTAATGATAAAAGTAATAATAGTCACTTTTTATTTCAATAAATTAGATTTCACACATATGAATAAATTTTATTTTTAATTTAAAATTATACAAGTATGTAAAGCTCTATACTTAAGATTTACAAGTATACATTGTGTTTGGATGGGTAGTTTTTGATTTGGTTTTTGAGTTTTTGTAATGATTAAAGTAAAAAGTAAGAGAGAGATAGATAGAAAATTTGTGGGACCAATGAGAGAGAAAAATCAAAAACTCAAAAACTTGGGTAAAAGATGTTCATGTGAACACACTTTAAAAGTGAGGTTCCATAAATTTTTGGGTTAAAGGGGAGGAAACCCCCTTTGGTTTTCGTGTTTTGGGAATGAGCCCCATGTACTTTTTTTTCGTGAGGCTTCACCTCCCTGACTTAAATTCTATTAGTTTTCGTTCATATTTTCTAACAATTTTATTTATAAAGACCAAATTGCCCCCCTCCCCCCGTTCTGCAATTTTCCCTTGTTCTTCTTTAGACCCAACTCTTTCATCTTCCTTTTTTCCGGCGATAAACTTCCACCAAAAATTTAATTTTTCACAAAAAATCCAATAATCCAGCAAAACCCCAAAAATCAAAAGTCACAGAAATCAATAACCCCATAAAACAAAACACACAAATCCAAAATCAAAAGACCAAGAAATCAAAAATCAAAAAATTCTAATGAAATTTCTAATCCAGATCTAAAGATGAGGATGAAGGCAAAGCATATACCAGCCTTTTCTTTTTCAGACATGGGAGAGGAGAAGAACTGGGCATCTTCCGATTAAGCTTGGAGATGAAGTCAGTAGAGACCCCATGGTTAATAACCTTGAAGAAACCAAATTCCTGGCAAGCTTTGACCAGGAGGTGTTTGGAGTCAAGTTCGGCGAGGACAATGAGTGGGATAGAAGGGTACTGGAGGAAGCTGGCTGTGTTGGGGTTGGGGTAGGAGTTTGGTTTTGTGGGTTTGCGAATACATAACTTTTCAATTGGTGATTTGGACAAAGCCACCATTGTTGATGAATGATGAGAGAGGAATGGATTGGGAGAGAGAGAGAGATGGATGATGAGTTGGTGTTGCGTGAGGAAAGAGGCATACGAACTTAGAGCTCTGATGCAGGTGAACCAAACTAATGTTGTTATTCATCAATAAAATATTGAAATTATTTTTGTTCATAATCTTTTAAGTAATAATATTATGTGTAAATTTGTACGCAAAATATTTTATTTCACTATTTTAATGTTTTATTTGATTACTAAAACTTGCATAATATTATATATATGTTAAACAGATTTTTAAATATATTTAATTTTTTATTAACTGCTTTATTTATTTTTATTTTAAAACTTTTTACTTCATAAATTATTCTGTTTATTTTATATATCAATACTTAAATTAATTTTTGTTAGGGATATAAGTGTTTTTTTTTATGAAAGGGGTATAAAGATCTTAACAATATATTTTATTTTTTATCTCACTGATTTTCTTTCATTTTAGTCCTTTGTAATAGATGGGCACAAACCTAGCTAACGGCAGGGAGGTGAAGCCTCACAAAAAAAAGTATATGGGGCTCATCCCCAAAACACGAAAACCACAGAGGGGTTCCATCCCTTTATCCCTAAATTTTTTGAAAACACATCTTTCGGTGTATATGAATTTTTTGATTTAGCTGCAGTAAAAATTTTTAAAATTTCGAAAATTTGGAATTTTCAAAATTCCGAATAAATCATGATTCCGAAATCGGAACGTATTATACATTTTCGAGAATTTTTTGGATGAAAATTGGAATTGATTTTTTCTTTTCAAAATTTTTAAAACTTTTTCGAAATACCCTATTTTCAATCAGATCCGTCTAATTTGTAGCTCTAGGCGTACCGCGTATGTCTCCCTAATCTCCCTTATTATTAATTAATTTAATTTCTATCAATCAAGAGATTATTAATGCAATCTAATCAGAACCCTTTTATTGACCCATAGCCATATATAGGTCCGATCCCTGCTGCATATGCATTTCAACCCACGAGTTGGAGTCACGACCCAAGTCTCTCGCTCGTAGCATCATTGAAACCCTCACTCTCCAGTAGGATATAAATCAGAACCCTTTTATTGACTCTTGGTTATAGGTCATGATTTTACAGATGCTTTGACTATACCCACCTCCCTCCCTCCTTCCCTCCCCCCCCCCCTCCTAAGGTTTTGTATTTAGTTAGACTTTTTTGTATTTTTATAAATTAAAAAGTTTTTTTTATAATTTAATTCGTAAATTTTCGACGTGAAAAATAATTATTTTTTCCGTAATTATAGCGACGGATTTAATCAATATTAGTGACGAACTTCCGTCGCTATATAGTTAAATAAATTATTAAATATAGCGATGGAAATTCGTCGCTAATTAAGTTTCAGATAGTTTGCGTAAGTGTTTCTTCCGTCGATGATCCAAAAAATTATCGACGGAAATGGGCTTCCGTCGCTAATAACGACCTAAATTAGCGATGGACTTCCATCGCTAAGGTTATACAACGACAAAAATCCGTTGCTATTGTAACACCCCGCGAATCAATCGGTAAAATAATACAAAATATATATATGTGTATTATATTTATGATTCATGAATTTATGAAATATTATGTGTTGTGATGCATTTCACGGTTTGTAATTAAATAATCAATTAAAAGAAATGATGGAATGGAATGGAAAGTAATTATGAAATTATTATCTAATTAAGTAAATAACCAATGAATGGTTGAAATGAAAAATTGATATTGCACGGGGGGCAATTAGGACATTTCGCATGATGGAATGGATTATAATGGGCTAAAGTCACTGGGAGCTTCCATTCCCTCCTTCCTCGTTCAGCAAAGAGAG
>JAOWAN010000014.1:8825763-8847321 GCA_028566635.1 Lobelia cardinalis
AGGAGAAAAATCATCCAAAGAGCCTCATTAATTATGGAAGGAAATTCATCCAAGATTATGGAAGAAATTTCATCCAAAATCAACGATGACTCTGTCAACGGTTGCATAAATGACGACTTGTAAATTTTTTGGGTTGGCTTTGTTGAGGAGTTCGACAGCTCCATGTTGTATTCCATTCTCATCGAATGTTGAGCTACCAAATTTAGTTCCTACAAAGATGCTCAAAGGTATTCCCATTATTCGGACCAATACAGGATTTTATTAATGCATCCCTTGTAGCAACTTGCCACATGTTCTGAGTATCCATCTGATGAGCAACACTTTTTTCAACCCACTCATATGCCTTCTTAACAGACTCCATGTCCCATTCGAAGCCCAATGTTTCATAAAATTAATCATCAGCTGTTGAATATAAACCAAAGTTAATCATACTTGAACCTCCTAAGACTCTTCTTCGGGTAAGCCATATACCATCTTCAGAGGTAAAAGCTTGAGCAAGTGAATCTTCCTCATCCGGCCGATTGCAGGAGACCTAGAATTATATTTTTAACCCTAAAAGTGTGTATTTAACATTTTTTTAAATTAAAAGGAAGGTGAATATATTATTTTTATTAATAATGGTATAATAGTACTTTTATATACAATATTTTTAAAAAATAAAATAAAATTATAAACTTAGTAAATGTGAATTGTGTAAATAACAGAAGAATAATGCTAGAGATCATAAAAAAGTTACAAAAATTTTTGTTGTAAAATATGGTGTCGAGCAATGCTTGGTTGCTTAATTCGAAAAATCAAGCATTTAATGATCCCACACATTTTCAAATTGATTACAAAGATAAATCTAATGGTCAAACAAAACATTTGCTTTGAAATCTCTTTGGTTCAATTTCAATTTCCATTTTCAATCCTACTTCTATTTCCAGTAAAAGTATCATTTTCAGAAAGTAAGTAGCATGAAACGATACCGAAATCTTACCTACGATTATAGGGAATAGAAATTGTTTGAAGATTTACTTGTTCATTAATAAACATTTCTTTTACGTAAATTATCAAATTTTATTTTATTTTTCAATTAGATTATTTTTAATATATAAGTTGATTACTAAAAATATAATTGTCTTTAGAAAATTCAAAATTTGTAATCCTTAGTATTTTCTATTACAATTGAGAATAATTTAAATTAACACATAAAATATAAGAAAATTCTACCAGTTTTAATAGTTTAATTTTATTTTTTAGTAAACTTGCAAAAGAACAGAAGTAAAGAATAATATTATACTCCCTCCCTCCAACCAAAGGATTTCCTATTTTCTTAAATGAAATGTTTACATAAATTAATTTATAAAATTATTATTTAATATAAATATATTATATTTTAAGTATTTAAATTTAATTAATTAATTAAATTTTAATCACGAATTTTATAAATTTCTAAAAGAAAAGAAAATTTGTTACTGCCATATTTTGTCCAAACTTGATAAAAGAAAATCAAAATAAGAAGAAAAAAGATCCGGGTCATCCCGATGTGGGCCTTAATGTTCGAGGGACATCAACGCTGGGCCCTATTTATAGCCCAGTGCTTTTCTGTTGGCACAGTTTGTCGTTATTTCGGAGTTGGTGAGAACTGTTGCATGCACATTACCAGAATCTTAAATCCAATACGGTCAAAATTCGTCAACTGCCAAGGTATCTTGTCCAGGGGCAAGCAGCGCATGACAGACACGTGTATCCCGGTACACGTACGGCAGCACCGAGGCGTTGTTCCCCGCTGTTGCCGCACCGCACCCTAGTAAAACCCCCTCAAGCCAATACTACTACTGTACCCGCGTCTATAAATAGAGAGACAGCGTCCCTCGAAGTGCTTGATGTTCAAGTTACATTTTTAGCTTTCAACTTAATTCCTCAACAGAACCAGACACAGAAAAATCCGATTCCGCTGTCTTCGATTTCTAGAGAGAGAGAGACTTCGGTTGAAATTTGCTGCGTAAAAATCATTGATTAATTTGAAGCAAGCGCGGTTGCCGAAAAAAATGGTGAATCTGCCTGAAACGCTATTTGTGGACCCCGCGGCTGCTGCATTGAGCGGCGGCTCTGCTAGCAACTACGCAAGAGCCGCACCGCAACCAACTCCGATTAACCTGCGTTCGGCTACGGTGGAACAGCTGATATCCTTACTCGGGGATCCCCAGTATCGGGAGGACGCTCTCTATATCCTTACTAAGGTATATACCAATCTACAATTCACGTGTTTCTCGGCATTTCTCCCCCGTTTTCGATCAGTTTGGTTTCCCGAATCATTTTCTGGTAGCCGATCATCGACGGTTCCAACAAAAGTGATAATGAGAGAGAATTAATTTTAGCATGCATATATGTTCCCCGGCCCTATATATATATATATATTCGACTAATTAATTTACTCATGTTTAATATTAAGATTAATTATTTACGTATTTAATTAGCTCCCAGTCGCTAGCTAGCTGATGCATATATATTTTTCTACTGGAGAAGTTTCATTTGTCGACCTAATTAATTAAACCTGATCTATTAGGTTTTCAATTGTAATTACACGGATCGGACGATATGCTTTATGTGATTGCTGTGTGTGAAGAACGTGATTTTGCGCTGAGATTAAATACATCTAATTAAATTAAAAGTGCATGGCATTCATTTTGGATATATAAAGAAGCCAACATCATATGATTGAAATGACATTGATGATCAATAATCTTATTAGTACTTTCGTCCCAATAAAATCTTCACTCTTACTTCTTTTGGTTTAACTAACTTCAATATATATTGATCAAAAAACAATATTATAAAAAATATATTGATCGATTATTTAACAATGTTTTGATGATTGAAATTTAAAATCTAAAACGTAATAAATTTATGTAAAATAATTGGTTAAAAAGTGAATTTAATTGATCAAAATAAAAAAATTCGTTTTGTACTAACTAGAAGTGTACTAAAAGTACACAAAAGCCAAAATTCAATGGTTGGCCTACTTTGATTTGGTCAAAAAAATTGTGAACGCCCTACCGACTGAAAAAAAAAAAATGCAGCAATCACATAATGGCTACTAAAATTGCTTTTTATTGTGCATTTTTTGTTGATAGCGGTAGCCTTGTTCAACTTAATTGGATAAAGCTATATATGTGTACTCTACAATTTTGCACTCAATTAGATTGATTTTTAAAAGGTTGTACATGGCCTTGGTCTATGGATCAGGGACTTGGGAATGTTCCGTTCGAGCAACTCGTACAACTAACTTGTGGAGGTTTGATCTATCTCCTAGAAAACGTATTTAATTGTACTTGTTTGATATATATGTAGTGAGGCATTTTGTAACACTACTTTAATTTGCGGCTCTATGCACAAATACGAAAAATTAACTTAATTGTACGATCGAGTTATCAGCGTCTCCAAAATGAAGGTAATAAGACTAGTTTCCCGAACGTATGTAAATGGGAGTCTTGTACTAGGTTCAATTCGACCTTTACCTCTGAGGATCTTCGGCCTATTAACATAAATAAATTAATTTGTATGTGTAAAATATCAGGCAAATTATAACTTAATTAAAACAAACATATGCTTGACCAAATTACATATTTCTTTCGTTTCAAAATAAGTATTTATTTTATTCATGATTTCTGAACAAAATAAGAGCCAAATATTGTTCATATGCTATATGAATAAAACATGAGCCAAATATTGTTCATGATTAATGAATGAAATTTGACATTAAATTTTGGCTGGGAAGATGACTTATAATATAATGTATATAATATATGTAGGTTGCCCTCATGGACCAATTAGATCTTTGCATATCTATGTCGCATCGCGTTGCCTATGCCTTTGTGCATGGTAGGTAAGTTGGAAAAAGAAAACTATAAACTAAGCTATAAGCACCATCATAGCATGCTATTAGTAATGGGATCTTTATGATAATTTCTTCTGGAGAACTTGTTTTAGTGATTCAAGATAGAGATGTTTGCCTTGTAGCTTAGGAATATGGCTGGATGAGTTAAGCATCCTTTTTCACACATGCACACACACACACATGTGTATGAATAAAATAGCTGCAATCAACTCCACTCTTTAAACTAGAGAAGTACTAAAGAGATATGTACTCCCTTGGTCCTGAAAAATGTTATTAGGAAAGAAAAAGAATTGCTAACAATGAAATTTTGATAGCCTGAAATTTAGAAATGCAACTCTTTTCTAAATTGAAAATTTGGACTCGTTTAAGGCAGAGTAGTCTGTCTTTTACATGTGATGTTAACCATTTATTTGAAAGCTTCTCAAATTATTCTGCTTTATGGTATACATATGAGCACTGCCTGATAAAATTAAATGCCTCTTGTTCTTTTTCGTGCTTTCTACATAGTTTAGCTTCTCTTCTCTTTTAAATTTTTTGTATTTGTCTCAGATTGCAAAAATGAGATGCTCTTTTTAATTCGTGTTATGTTTACTACCTTTTAAATAGTGCTGGAGTCACTGCTTTTTAGCCTCTTCAGATACTCTAACATGTTTTCTTCTTTTTCCTTGATATAGAAGAAAAGCAGAGAGTTGGCGCTGCAACTGTGGAATTCTTTCAATACAGTTTATATACTGTTGCAGGTATGCTCGTCGCTCGACTCTTTTAGAATTTCTTTCAGTTTTAAAATGTTTTTTTACTTTAACATGCTGATTCAATTACTCCCTCGTGTTCCAATGTAACAGGCACTTTCGTTTTCCAGCCACACTTCAGCAAACTTTTTTGGTTCAATACGTAATTGGAATTTTATTTAGTTAGTCAAATAAGCAATAAGTGAACTTTCATTGAAACTAAATCTAACACACAATAACCCATGTGTTTTTGGAGTATAATTTTTTATAAGAAGTTCAATTGACTTCAATGTCGCATTTTTGGAGGTACTAGGGAGGCAACTAATCTGAAATTCTTGATTTAGTTGACTATTGCAACTCAACACAGTTTAAATTGATGTAAACCAAACACAAAGGTTATCACATATAGAAGTTGTTATTGCTCCTATCTTAAGTTTGCAAGAATATTTTTATTTTTCACTCACAAGACAAGTGTAGTACTCCCTCCGTCCCAAAATGAGTGTCATATATTGTTCATGATCATGAATTAATTTCGACAGGGATGGAGGGAGTAGAAAAAAGACACCTTCTCTGAAATGCTGTTGAACTGTCGATTATATCTCCAGAAGCATCAACTTGTTTGGAGTTTGTAAGCTGTTTTTATCTCCTTTTGGGAATATCTCGATTTGCAGCATCAACATTGTGCATTCTATATGCACTGTGAGAAACCTGTGCCAGCTCATGACTCAGTAAAATCTTCTCTTCATTTCAGGAAGTAATGTCATTGTACAAGTTGTTATCGCCCCCAAAGCTCACTATGGCAGAATCTACTAGAGTTTGCAATGCTCTTGCTTTATTTCAGGTCATCAATATTATTCCAGCTTGCACTTTTATGTTTTTAGCAGTTTATAGATGACAAATGCTGCCTCCTTAATTATATATATATTTATTTATTTATTTATTTATATTTACATACACCAAATTGTTAGAGCTTGAAACTTTTGCACCCCCTACTGCTTGCAATTTGTGCATGAGATCTCACTTAAATTTTAATCATCAATTGATAACTTCTTCAAATGTCTAACTAGCAAGTAACTATATTTATCTCTGTGATCTTTGTGAAGGCATTGTTCCATGTGACTAATATATATATATATATATATATATATATATATACATATATATATGTGAGGTGGCACAATCAGATGCTAGGATAACTTGCATCTTGATGATTAGTACCACCCTCAACACTATTGGTGTAAATTTTAACACACACCGGAAGGGTTCATCGGTAATATTGTACCACAACAACGTGATTAGTAGGAACTCATCGTGTTGCTATAGATTAATTAGTAACATGACAATATAGAATTGAATTAAGTAATGTGTTTGTTATGCTTGTATATTAAACCCCTATAACAGTGAGCCTAAAAATTATGAGCGTATTGTGCACCCTTAAACTGGCAAAACCCTGTGGTGTTGTATCTATACCAAGAAGAGTATGCACAGACACTCATTTTAGCAATGTTCATTCGTAAGCTGCAATGATAGTTATTTCCTTGAACACTTAAATCCTTCTTCTTGTCGTCTATCCATTCTTTTAGTCCAAACATCTGAACCAATGTATAACATGCTTGCTTCTTTCCCGATGATCCTTAGCTATAGCCTCACATTCTGATCAGAACTATCATATCAAGTCTCTAACTGACCAAGAAAGGCATATGTATCAGAAAATTCTTTTTACCCTTGAGATAGCAAACTTTATACTGTACATAAAATGTATGACTCTGAAAAACAATTGATGTGAATCCTAATCCTAATCCTTTTTCCTATTTTATTATTATGATTTAGCTAGTTGTGTATTCCAAATCCATTTGTTATATAATTGTTTCTTACTCCCTGATCTGTCCCAAAATGAGTGTCATTTTTCCAAATAAAATTTTAACATTTGGAAACTACACTAAAAAATCACAATTTTGTGTTGGATAATTTTTGAAAATATGGTCCAATAATATAACATTTGGAAACTACACTGAAAATTACAATTTTGTGTTCGATGACTTTTTAAAATATGGCTAAAACCTAATCAACTATCCGTCCCAAAGTCAATCAAGTTGACTCGAAATTGACACTCATTTTGGGATAGAGGAAGTAAAAATGTAGTCAAAACAAAGGACTAGCTACATTCTTAGCTACCATGAGTTAAGATGCTAAACTAATAAAGCAGAACATCACGATCAAATATCACTTATGTGGAGGAAGATACACATGGATGGCACAACTTGTTCTGTTGAGGGGTTTTGGGAAGCATGATGAAGTCTCTCCCGTTCATGACTTTCACAATGGAGCTGGGTTGCTTGTTATCCTATTAAACAGAGAATCCTTTATGTTGGTTGGTTTGGCAACTGAAGGTCTAGAAAGAGGCTAACATGTGTCACCCCATAACAAAATACATGAGAGCCTCATAAGGCCTCTCACAGTTGTATTCTATTGCCTGCTTTGATATTCTTGTAAATCTATATAGACATAAATTACATAAAGGTTCCGCCTGCCCCTCAAGCATGTCTTGTAATCGTATAAAGTTTTTATTTAACAAAAACTTTGAAAGGTATGGTATCCGACTTCTTTGTCTATGGATGATTCTTTTGTTACATTAGACTCCTCCATTTAACTGACTTTGTATAATATATATGTTTCTAAAATGTACCTTTCTGCTCTTTCCTCTCTTGCAGTGCATTGCCTCTCACCCAGATACAAGGATGGGATTGGTTAGGGGTAATTTCCTTATCTTAAGATTGGACCCTGCTTAAAGCTTAGAAGTTCTTGTCATAATTGCAAGAAGGGCGCAGGATTATGCATGTACAATTGTGTGCTCATGTTTTCACTTTTTTTTAGCCAAATAAGAGTCAATGTATTTGAACTTAAAGAAAGCTGTGACATTGGGATTAATAACCTCGAAAAATGGAAAGAAACTATGGCAATAAGATCATGGGTCGGATAAACTTATATAGTACAGAGATGAGGAGTTGTGCCCTCGGTGAGAAGTAAACCACTTCAATCCTGATTTGCCTTTGTAAGATGAGATTGGCATGTTTCATTGTTTATGCACTACTTTGATGAAACTAAGGTGTGTAGTGAGTTTTCTAATACAATTTCATCTCTTGCAGCTAAGATACCAGTCTATCTCTACCCTTTTGTCAAAAGTACAGACAAGCAAAGGCCTTTTGAATTCTTAAAACTTACCAGCTTGGGTGTTATTGGTGCACTAGTGAAGGTGCTGGTCACTTCTCTACCTACCTACTTAACTAGCTTCTTCATTTTTACTTCGAGTCTGCTTCAATGCCAGTACTAAATGCTTATGTGATCTATGAGGATGTATGTTGTTCACTCTATGTGCTATTTGATTTCAGAATATTTAGTTAAGAAGTTAGAGAACCTATATGAGCCATGTTTGTTTCTCATGCACCCCTAGTACATGATTGTTCAAGCAACCTGGCCGTCAATTACTCTTTCAAACTAACCTCATGATCAGTGGGAGAAGATTGACATGTTTTACAACCTCCTTGAATTTACTTTTTTTTTTCATTTTTTAAATTGTGTTATCATATTCATACCATGAAATCTTCCTTTCATCCCTGCTAGTTATCACAATTAATTCTAAATTCCTTAACCTCACATCACAACACTGTTCTTCTGTATGTGTAATGATAAGATAAATATATACGGAATACTCGTGTTTTTTGGTTTTGTTAGATATGATCAGAAATACAATACTGTTCTGCAGTGCGCCGTGTAGTCTTCCTCTGTTGTCAATACTTGTCCTAATTGACAACGAAACCATTGTTTCCTTCAATATTTGATTCATCAAGTACTAGTAACAATAGTTTTCCTTTTTGGGTCATGGCCGGTATATTGGTCTTATTATCTTTCACTTTCTGTAGGAGGAGGACACTAATACGCCACAGGTTATTCATTTTCTTCTCGAAACGGAAGTTTTTCCATTGTGCCTAGGTTGCATGGAACAGGGAAATGAACTGACACAAACAGTGAGTTCCCAACATAATTTACGTCTTACTCTTTCAATTGTACCGCTCTTGTCTACTGTCGCCAGTTAGTTTATATTCACTTGAATCTTGATGTTGTAATTGAAATTGTCCAACCCAATGACAAGCTTACACAAGATTATCATTCACCACGCAGAATACATGTTAACACTTGGTAGATCTCGAGAGTCTCAGGCAATTAGTACCGTTGGAAAACCTAATACATGTTTGTAGTTATTGTAGACTGAGAAATCACAGCCTTGTTTGAACTACTGACAAAGAAAAGGAGATATACTGCTGAAACAAGTGGCTTGAAGTCTCTAGCTCCACAATCGACATTATTAAGTTAGCATATATGTCATGTAACACTTGATACCTTTGTAGGTATTAATTGTGTGGACCTAGAACAACGGACAGCGATCTAATGTTGCTTGCAATCTCTAAATAATTTAGCCAATTGAGTTAAATTGATAGTATGTGATGGTGGTTATGAATGTATAAAACAACTACCAGGGTTCTATTCCCTCTGTATTCTTCTTGGAGCTTAGTGTTTTTGTTTTTGTAAGTAATTTGATTTCTGTGAGCACAGGTACAAAAAATATTGCCCTTGAATTGCTAAATCGAAGCAGTAACTTAGAAAACAAAAAACAAAGAGAGAGAGCCCTTGAATTGCTAAGTCAAAGCAGTAACTTAGAAAACAAAAAAACAGAGAGAGAGAGAGAGAGAGAGAGAGAGAGAGAACAAACTCATTTGATTTCTAAGAATATAGCAGATTACCAAATAAAAATCCTTGAATTACTGAAGGTTATGAAAAAGAAAAGGCCATTTGATTTCTGTGAGTATAGTGACCAAAAATAATCCCGTTGAATTACTGAATCAAAATTCATAGATTACCAAAAATGAAGCATGAATGGCTATATACTGAGGCTGAGTATAAGGTAATTAGGATGTGAACATTGTTATCAACTAAAGTAGCTAAACCCTTATGGGGACTTAGGGCCATTTGTAGACTTACTTTTACTCCAGCTTACTTGATTTCACATCCCTGGTCAATAAATTTGGATTCATAAGTGCTAGCAAAATCCCTACACAAAGAAATAGAAGGAAATGAAAGAAAGAAACAAACAAACAACCAAACCCGTGCGTGCACAAACACCACACACACAAAGGAACGACTAAGAGAGGGAAGGGCATGATCAGTTTCATTCCACCTTATTGGAAATGATGGAAAGGGGGTAGAAACTGAAGGTTGTAGATTAGATCATTTCTTGTTCCCAACAAGAGTCCTTATAGATGCCTAATCTTCAATCTGTAAGCAGTTATCTTGTCTGCATTCTGATGATATCTTTTACATATTGATGAACTGTTATACAATTTAACACAGGTTGCAACATACATAATTTCGAAGATTCTGATGCAAAGTGAGGCGATAAGTTACTGCGCTCTTTTTGCTGAGCGTTTTTTCTCAGTGGGGTGTCTTCTGGCAACCATGGTGAATAAACTTCCTGCACAACCTCCTCTACAACTGTTGAAACATATAATATCTTGCTTCCTTAGCCTGGCAGAAGTGCCTAGGTTAGTCGGGTATGCATCTGAACTTGATCCTTAGTGCTGGCTGGCTCTGTTTTGGCTTAACATTTAGTGGACGTTGTTGACTCCTGGTGGTGAAATGCAGGTGTCATGATGCATTAGAGCGCTGCTTTCCTGCAAGATTAAGTGATCCTCAGTTCATCCGGGTCGCATATGTGAGTCTCATTATCTTCATGGACTTCCTTGTTGCACTGTTTACAATACTATAGTTTCCTCTGTCTTGTTTGTGTTATCTTTCATTGATTTATGATTTTCGAAATATCTGGACAAAAGGAAATATGCATTCTTGCCCTCTACCAAAATTAAAATAATCAAGGATGCTCCTTTGCTTGTGTTATTGCATTATGATTTCCATAAACTGTACCTGAAAACAAGGAATTATGCATACATTTCCTCTCTGGGCTCTCTACAAAAATCAAAATATGCAGGATCACGGTAATTTCCATTGACTAGAGAGCTTATACAAGTCAGTTTACCATTTTTCTAAAGTTCTTTTTTTCCAAATTTTCTTTCAATTATGCGGATGAAATAGGCTTGGGCTCTTAGGCTGCAGTGATTAGATCTGGTGAACACATTTACAATATTTAAGTGCAGTAGACTTGTTGCTAAAAACCCTAATGCTCATGGGGTAAGTAAGAAATTATGCCCAAGGTAATGCAGTCCTGGAGATGCTGGCCATGCTTTCGTGGATAACACCAATAGGATTGTACCCTTTAATATTGACTTGGACTTCCCTTGCAAAGTAGCATTCCACGTAATCCGTAGATTTGACATGCATGGACACTCCAAATTGGCTTCCTAGTAGAAGTGACTTGCGCAGAAACTTTAAGTTGGCATCCCTCGATATTAAAGATCCCCACACCCTATGTTAATGGCTTCAGGCTTGCACTTTTTCTCTACTCTGGATCCATTTTTCTCATATGGTTTGGTTACCCCAAAAACATGGTGAACTTTATCCATGTAAGAATCTCTCAGCCACCCTGCTTGTCCATTTGCATTTATAAAATCAAATATATTCTCGAATATATGATTCAAGAACTCCTTTCAGGGAAGTTTGCTACTGTGTCCAGACACTTGAATGCTTGAGCAGCAGCATATAATCTTTTACAGACTATGCCATTCTTATTGCCTTTTTCTGTCTTTTTTTTGGGTTATAGGGTGACCCTTCTACCAAGCGGATGCTGGAACAGTTACTTCGTGAAGTCCATGCTGGACCTTGGTCTAGACCAAAACCAGTTGGAGAGGTACAAGGAGGATCAATTAGTAGACGCTAGACAATCATGTGTGTCTTCTTCTATCAAAGCCTGTTTAATTAGTTCAGAAAGATGTTCGTACTGTTATGTAGGACTGTTTTTTTGTACCATTTTGTATTTGAGAGAGAGAGAGCACATTTTTTTGTGGTTCTTGATCCTACAAAAAAGAAACGAGTAGTTGGGTAATTGTTGTAGTTCTTTCTAAATTGAACAATTGTGAGTGGAGAACAAGAAACACAAATCTACTCCTTTCTTTAAGAGCATCCTCACAATTGAACCCGAGTATGTAATAAATGTGGTTATCGCAGCTTCCATGGCACATCCAGGGTATTCTCATACTTTACTTATGAAGAGGCATGTGGTTACTGCAACTTAGTTCATCCAGAATTTTCCACACATAATTGACATATTTTCATTGGTGTAATTTTTCTTAACGATAAGGTTCACAATTATTTTTGCTCAAATCACATTAAACCAACTAGGCTTTTGTTTATTTGCACTTCCCTTTCGGAAGTAGCATTATTCTTGTGAAAGAGGGTAGCTGTCATGGCTGGTTGGTGCTTTGGATAACTGTAATTGGGAATTAGTTTCTTCCATCACAAAAATTCCACCTCCATACAATTTAAAGTCTATATAGCTACCGCTCACTGGAATACTATCAAGGTTTCATGTTCTTGCTCTGTCCAGGACCGCAGTCTATGTTAGACGCAATGTGTGAACAAGAGCCACTCAACATACATGTTCAACTCACCAGGATAAAGCATAGATGCATAAATGTCCCATAAGCATTCAAAGCCTCGGTCGTAATGGAATACTATCTAACATCCTTTTTGGTTGGTGCGCAGGTATCATTGGTGGCAAGAGAATCACAACAAATACATGGGTACCGTGTGTGGTAATGTGATTTCAAAAGAGCAACAGTGCCACACAACCACTGATGGTTGTAGCTAAGAGGACTCAAATATCAAAACTAGAAGCACTCTGTTATCTTCAGAAAACACCACGTATGGTAATTTTGCTATCTATTTACATCAGTTTTTCGGTAATCCAACTTGCAAAAAGTGGATCAAAAAATAACAAATGGGTCTACAGTCTACTTAAACCATAAAAATGATACAGATTTGAAATATCTACTTAAAATTATTACATGTAAAAGCTCGGAACGCAAACAAGGTCTCATTTTTGCCAAAAAAAAAGGCTAAAGACCATCTGGTTTCGAGGGGACTGAAAGATTGCTCTCAAGCATGAAAGAAAGATCATGCATCTGTGACATCAGCATCTCTATGTCATCTGGTTGGTGGTGTGTGGTTTCAGCGTTAACATCTGCATTCTTCTCTGGTTTTTCAGAACTCTCCCCCACTTTAGCATCACCAGTCCTAAACATGCACAAAGTCATAGAGGCGGTTAGCTTACTTACGGAGAGCCCACATGAGTCGGTTGCACTCGATCTAATGCAGCATACACGATGTACAAAAGGCAGGCTAAAGTCATAGAAAATATGGGAACTTTGGCCTTGTCTTCTTAAATACATGGAAGAACCATCTAGGTATTTGGAACAAATGAAAGCATATAGTCAATACTGAGACACCAAATAATCACTAAGATCTCCTAATCTTATTAAAACCCACAGAAAAGTACTTTGATTCAAATCTTCCAGAAGATTTGTTACCCAACAGTACAATAAAGAGGTATATAAGCACTAATATAAAATTCACAAACCACCCTCCGAATTCAAGTTATAAGAATGTGAGGGTCCTATTAACAATGTTTCATGATATAGAATGTTTACCGAAATCATCATGCATTGGCGCATAGCTTATTCACTTCACAAACAATGTCATGCAAACAGATCATCTCTACTGCCTGAGGTCAGCTATTTGTACCACTCAACTCTATACAAAACAACCACCTCTCTCTCCATCCACGTCAAGCCTTTAAAATCATAAGCCATTAATCTCATTCTCTCCTATCCGATTTTCTGTATATGAAATTCCCCTATAGCAAACCTTTGTTATGAGAATAAAAAGGAGAAAATTGAGATTTTAATAGATGGGTTGCAGGAATGTCGGGTCGGAACTTCCAAACAGATTTGAACCTCATCTTTCTCCGACCTCTTTCATTTGTCGATCGAGGTCCAAGTAATTTCCACAGTGGTGCTCGAGGTAGCCCTACGGCCCCTACCTGAGAGGGGTAATCGGTAATCGAAAAGATGGGCGGATTTGGTGGAGGTCTCTCTCTACCATGATTTAAATTGTAGTTCACTCGCTCGAAATCACCTTCTCCACCCAGGTCTGATTAGAGGAGAGAGGGAGAGAAAGAGAGAAATTAACCTTTCCGCAATGGGTTTATGAAACTCAGATCCCCGAGAGAGAAAGACAGAGACAGAGACAGAACTACGCGGAATTAAGGAGATGGGAGGACAAAGTATACTGTGTATTGAGATATTTTGTTGGAGGGATATGTTTGATTTTATTTGTGTAGAACAGTTTTAAAGGTGTATTGGTAGAATGATGTGATGAAATATCTTTAATATAATTTAAACTGTGCAGTATAAAAGGTAAAGAAATAATATTAGTTATAGGAGCATAGATGGAAAGAAAACAAATTAAAAAGCAAATTTTGAGACGGAAATCCTATAAGAGATCGGGAGGGGTGAAACGGGGTTCCACTAAACCATTGTAAGTTAACAAGCCGATCCAAGCCTTACTTTTGTTAGTTCTCTTACATTTATGTCCACCTTAGCTCATATACAAACCTATAAGGCTATAAATCTAGCATTGCTGTTAATAACAATTATACTTCTTCCGACCAACAGCAATTAATGGTCCACCATAAAACCCATTTGTAGCATATTCTCTCAAATAAAGTAAACTTCTGGTTTTATTCAAATCCACTCAGTATGACTTTCTCATTTTGATACACAGTTGTAAGGGTAGAATTGGAGCCGACTTCTCCCCATCGGCTTATTTCCAATCACTTGCGATCATCACATAAGCCATAATATTCCATATCTTTTTGTATTATAGATGATCATGTTAGCTTTGGTCTTCCGCTATCCCCCGCTTGATATCATTGCACTTCCTAATAGGTCCACTAAGAGGTCGGGCTGTTATTGCATTGAGGCGAGTCAAAAGTCGGCATTTTGAACTCGAGCTCTGACTTTTGAACTCGAGCTTGAGCTCGAGAATGATTATTTCAGTCCTAGTTCAAGCCTCATAGGCATGTTCAAACTCGACTAGTCAAATTAGAGTTGTTCGCAAGGCGCTCGCGTTTGACTGGAGTTGAAACCAAAAAAATACATTTTCGAGCCTAAAAGGTTCAAGTTTGAGTTGCTCGACTTACATATAGATATGAATATATAAACTACAGTATATAAGAATAACAAATAAATGTAAAATACTCGAGTTTTTATCGAACAATGTGTAGTACTCAATTTGAGTTGATCAAGGACGAGTTCCTATCCAACAAACGAGTTGAATCCGACTCACATTGGGCCTAGTGCCCAGGTGGTTTAGTCTGATCCAACCTTCTTTTGATGGCTTTCGAATCTAGCTGGATTTTCGAGGAGACGCAAGAAAAGGTCGACTTGCAAATAAACGAGCTAAAGCCTTATTTAGTCCACCTTGAGTTGGCTACGAATCGTTTACGGCCCTACTAAGAGGCCTAGGCTAAACTTGTCCCCCTCCAATATTTCGCAAAATACTAAATTTATCTGTTTACTTTTTTTTTTTACAATACTAAATATATCCACTAATACAAAATCTAACTATGTCATTGTCAACAAGGTCAAAGGAACTTTTAGTATTGACTATTACGATTTCACTTCCAATTCAGGTCAAGAGCCATATAAAATATGAGTATAACTATCTGAAAGGGCCTGGTTCCAACCATTCCCTCTCTAAGTGTTATTGACATTGATGACAAATCCATTTAACTCAAAATCATGATTACTTTAAATGGTCAGTGTATATCATAATGCTGAGTACTGCATTACATTTCTGATTCAAATGTTTAATCCAAGCTATGAGAGAACATTTATGAAATAAATAGTTCCAGATTGTTCCAAATGAAATGATTAAAGTTATAAGTTGTTGAGGGCAGAGTAACTCAGAAATCGAAATGGTTGAAGTTGTGAAAGTAAATGTGCAATTAAATACCACTAATAAATCATCAGACTTGGAGAGAAATATGCATACCTATTTGTCGTTGATACTTCTGGCTGGATCTTATTAACTTCTCCGGTCCCAATTTCATTACTTGTAAAGCCAGAAAACAGTTCGGACTGTGAGAAGCTACTGAAATCCACTTCCTGGAAGTTATTTGTTGGCATTAACAAATTCATATGAGGCATCGATTTACTGGAAGCAGCAATCTCATTTCCACTTTGATTACTAGAACTCTTTAAGGAATCTTGATTGCTAGTCAAGCTTGCGAAATCATTCCAATCATCAAATGAGTCATGGTCCTTGTTGACCGTCTCATCTTTTGCACTCACAGTATTGACCTGCCACAAACTATCATCAAACCAATCAGCACTATCTGAAGATGGTTTATTAATATTCTCCGCTGACATTACATCTTTAGCATCGGTAGATAAATCCAACTGTCCGTCCTGCCGGGAGTCTGAGGAGCTAATGTTATTCAGTAGGTCATGCTGTATCCAGTCATTTTCCATTGGAGAAGATACTTCTTTGTTCTTTGGTCTACCTCCAAATATGGCATCATCTCCACAGATAGTCATATTTTCAACATTGCCCTCCTGCCATTTAGTATCTTGAAACCATTCAACATCAACGCTCTCTACCGATGGATTATTTAGATTATCCGGTGACACAAGATCATTAGCTTTGACTGCTGAATCAAACTGTTTTTCTTCCTGAGAGACATCTTTTTGGATACTATTCGATAATTTATCCTGAATCCAGTCATCACCCAAAGGGGATGGAGAGGCTGTACTCATAGTGCCTACCCCAAATAGATCATCATCTGTATTGGTTGCCGTACTGGTAGCACTACTGTTTTGCCATTTTGTATCCTGAAACCAATCATTGTCAGCAATCTGTGAAATTTGACTCTCTACACTATCTGATGGAATACCATCTCTAGCTTCAATAACTGCATCGAACAGATCTGCTTGCTGAGAGACTGAAGGGTTAACATTATTCAGCTGGATATCCGGAATCAAGTCACCAACCGTGGAAGGATGAGGGGCAGAATCAAGATTTAACTTTTCATTATTGGAGTCTTCTGCACTTCCAAAAACCGAGTCCATGTGAGCAGAAAGGTCAACTTTGGAGATGGCAAAAGGGTCAACTGATTTAAAATCATCATGCTGATCACCAGAGTCGGCAGTCTGAAAGTCTGCCTCCCATCCAGTGAAAGCATCAGAACTTGCATTAATGGAAGCTTTAACACCTGTCTGAGAAGGTTCCTGAAATAAACTAAGATTTTCGGGGTCTGCAACTGCTTTACTTCCGGTCGTCTCAACCTGGTTGCTTAAGGCTGGAGGTTCTTCAGATGCATTGACTGCATCCCTCTCTGATCCTGAGAAAAAATTGCCCAATTCAACAGAACTCAAATTCTGAGTACTGTTACTTTGTGGCAAGGACTTGTTTGTAACAATAATCTCAGGTTCCGTTGGCTCATCCGACCAGGCTATTTGCAAATCTAGGAGCTCTGATAAGGAAATTTTCTCTTTTGATGAATTCTGAACTCTATTAGATGTACTCTCTTCAGCAGATGCTCCAACAGCTTCCTGCAAACATAATGATTTGTTCATGAGTAGTCAATTTTTTGCTCTTGTGGAGTCTACCAATTATTCAGAAAACTCCAGATATTAAGAATGACTCGATGCCCACACCTAAAGGAAAAAATGGTCTCTATAAGCTCTATATCATAACAAATGGTACAATGGCTTCCTAATTTAGCATCTAACTTTTCATCAAATTACCGCCAAATCCATTATCATCTCAACCAACTTGCATAATCAAAATGGCATCCCTCCATATCTTCCCAGGCATAACAAAAAAATCGTTACTAATTCCTAAGATTGTATCACCCAACGTACAATTGATTCAAAAATGCACAACTTAAGACTCGGACTCCTGCAGACACATTAGTTTTTATTATTATTATTAATAGTTTGGGTAGGAAAAGAAAGAACAAACAACAGTGCCAACGAATCTTCACTTGGAAACTTACAACCATTAACTTCTTGAAAATTCACACCGATACATAACCATTTTCAGCTCTCATTTCATTTTCTTGATATATTCGTTATGTTCTTAGCTACTACTCCCTATGTCCCAAAAGGAGTGTCATGTTAAGTTTAACTTTGACCCATTTTTTATTTCTTTATGAATTTGACTTGTTTTGAATTTATAAAAATCATTATTGATTAAAGATTGAAACTTAAGTACTTGGGACGGAGAGAGTACCTTAAAGGACACGGAGTTAACATCAAAATTTCGAAAATAAAAGATGAATAGAAATAATTTGCAATAAACCATGTCATTATAAGCTGTAAACAAGAAAAGCGAACTGACCGATCCATCGAAGTGGAGGGATTGGAGTAACCACTGATAACCCAAAGTGGAGTTGAAGGAGATGGGGTCGGGGGGAACGTCCTTACGGTGAGGCTTGCCGCAGTGAATGCAAATAACCGACTGTAGACCTCTAAGGAGCTTTCCCTTACAATGTTTGCACCTCAGGTACGGAGGGGACGGGTCTAACCCGGCGATTGTGGCGTCGGAAGATGGGATGGGGGGTAGGGTGGGGTCGTGAGGGTCGTATGAGGATAGTCCGGCGTTGGTACGGAGCGTGATCTGGACCTGTTCGATCAGATCCATTGGGAGCTCGTAGGCCATTTGGTGTTTAGGTATTCAATTTTGGATGCGTTATTGATTTTAGGGTTTTAACTCACTCTGTCACCTCGAACTTTACCAACGTTGTGTGAAAGACCGCCGTAGTGGTGGCGGAGGCGGAGGAGGGCTGCTGCATTCAACTTAGACGACTCTCAGGTCAGGTGAGCTGTAATGTCCAGTTCTAAAACTGTACTGTACCTACCGCTGGCTGATTGCTTTTTCCTTTTCAGTTTTCGTTTCTTTGCCCCTGTTGATGGTCTTGAGGGCAACGGGGCGGATATTTATGCAACCGAACCCGATCCAACATTCTCACTTCAAGTTCGGACCCGCCCCGCATTTACAAAGCTCCAGTTTCGTTCCGACTCGCCCCGTTCGTATTCATAAAATTTTAATTTTTTATAATTTAAATTTAAAATTAATTCTTTTTAATTTTTGATATAATTCTAACTCAATTTAATCACTCAAAATATAAAAATATCTCTTTTTCAATATATACTATGTACATATTTTTTAAAAAAAATACACATAACACTAGTCGGGGCGGGGCTGGGTGGAACCTAAACCCGAATCCGATCGGATCTTAAAAAATTATGAATGGATTTTTTGGGGCGGAGCATCATCGGATTCGAATCGAATTCTGAAAAATTGTTATCTCTAGGTCTTTTTTAACACTCCTCCGTTTTATTTCTTCGTTTCATTTTAATTGACAATTATTATATTTAGAGAGGTTTCAAACTAATGATTTCCATTCTTATTAAAATTAGACAAGTGACTTATATTAACAAAGTTTATTTAGATTCATTTTCATTTAATTATATTTATTAAAAAAATAAAATACTATACAAATAACTAAAAAATAATTAAAATAAAATGAAGAATTTTTTTATATAAAGTAGGGAAAAAATAAAAATATATTATAAAAAATCTAAAATAGATAATCGATTATATTACTGCAATACTTTCTTTTACTTTTTTTCTATTATTTTTTTTTTGTCGCAAAGAAACAACTAATTAGATCACATTTCCGTTCATGTTAGTCATTAACCCTACTTACCTCTTTGGGCTTCTCTTGAATTAATAAATATGTATGATTAACTATTTTTTTGATAAATTGAATATCTATTTACTGCATTCTTCGAATAATTCAAATAACAATAATTGGATGTCCAAGTCGAAACTTTGACATGACTGATCAATAGAACCTAAGACTCCAATTTTGACGTAGACTAGATAGATTTAATATTTATGGAATATAAATTTACTTTCAAGATGCATTGGTGGTGAAATGGTAAACACGCGATACTCAATATCTCGCTTTAAAGAGCGTGGAGGTTATAGTCATCTTCAGGACAGAATTTTGAAAGTGTGCATTGAATGAGCAATTCAATAAAAGAGAAAGGATCAAATTGATATATCAATATTCATTCGATTCGAGCTTTTGGAATTTAAACAAGTTCGACAGCGGATCAAGAAATCATGTTCATATTCTTACGATTAGAAACCTCTAAAAAATGATCGTTCGTAACCCAGCATACAGCGTATAGTTCGTTTTGGGGATTCGTGACTTACCCATGACTTTTGGCACGTTATATATTTCTGTCTTAAATTTTTGATATGAGCTAGGCTTCATTCGGGATCTGCTCCAATATTAGCCAAATAGTGTACACGTTTGTTCTCTTTTTCTACGGGTGTGTTGAATAGTGCAGTCAGTTGAAAAGAGAAGTCTTCGAATGTCTTCAAGAAGAGCATTATGAGGATGAGATTCTTCTTCCTTTCGGTCTGGTTTTTGGTTTATATATTTAATGACTCGAGTTTAAAAAATTGGTCTGCTACCTTATTTGTCAACTGGCCCACACATATTATCGCATCTTGAATCAACGACTCATTAAGACGATTTGAAAGTTCATGGATGATTTGATGCTAAATGGGTAGTATCTGACTACTAATAAACTATACAAAAATGTTACCTCTCTCCAATGTGGGGATGTGGGGTATTACAAACTCACCCACTCAGATCCTTGACATCCTCGTCAAGGTCGAACCAATAACAAGATCGTCCCTTTAGAACGAGCTCGAATATCTTCCTGTCGGGAATCCGCTCTGATACCATCTATAACGATCCGAGCCCGAAATTTCAGTTCGCTACCTCGCCTCACCTACTAGCCTACACCTCGCACTGTATCTTGGATTAACGTCTCATCACGAACGATCCAAAACATTATGGATGATTTGTTGCTAAATGAGTAATCGAGACTACTAAATCATACGAAATTATCACCTCTTTTTGATATAAAAATGTGAGGTGTTACACTATAAAATTCGTTTCGATGAACACATTGCTTTATATTGAAGACTAGTATAAAATATTTCACATATTTTATTATTTTTAGAGTAAAAAAAATTAAGAAGAGAAAAATATTTTTTAAAAAAAGACAATTAGAAAGAAAAAAGACAGAAAAAAAGAAAAAGTGAGATATGCTATCTCCTACTACTACTCTTTCTACCCACCCCCACCCTAGGATACAATTACAGCAAAGACACTCATGCAATAGACATTTAGGACAAAAGTTACATAAAAATCGCCCTCGGGAAGGACATAGCAGAGAGGACAGTTTTTTTGTCAACTCTGGTCTCCGACACTCTCTCTCTCTCTCTCTCTCTCTCTCTCTCTCTCTCTCTTTCTCAGCAGTAGGATGAAGTTTCAACAGTTAAATTCAACAGTTCTTTGAACAGTAGATATTTCAAACTAATTTATACTATAGATAACAGAATTGTAAGACCTACTAGAATCGCATGAAGCTTCCATTCCAAGGAAGTGCAAATGCTCAGCTTTTTATAAAATTTCAATCTTCAACTTCATTTTATTGATCTCAAAATGCGTCTAAAGTTGCATTTTATGATTATGTGGTTGCAATTACCGTCGATATTCATTTTCATATTATCTGTACAAACAGAAACCCAAATAACCATTCTAAAAATTCTAGTAAATTTAGTAGTAAATTAATTTAAAAATGACGATTGGACTTCTCTCAGTTGGTATATGGAGCACCTATGTGCTCCTACTAAGGAGCACCGGAGAGTGTGTTCACTCTCCCGCTCTCTCCACTCTCATTAACTAATTTCTAAAGTTAAGAAATTTACATTTACCTTTCTAACTAAATTTAGAAAAATCAGATTAACTTAAATTTCATAATTAATACATAAATTAATTCATTCATA
>JAOWAN010000014.1:8847421-8865024 GCA_028566635.1 Lobelia cardinalis
TTAAAAAGTGAGGGCATTTTGGGGAAAAAAAATGGGGACATTGCTAACCTCCTACAACTAGTGGGGATATTAGCTAATCCCTAAATTAAATGTACAAAGAAAAAATAAGAAAAAATAAGAAATTTAAATATTTGTTAAAGGGATAAAATTGTCCAAAAGAATTTCAGATGTAGATTTTAATTATTCAGCTTTAGTTTTAAAGCTGAATGGTTAAGACATATTAAGCTGTTTTCAGATCTGAAAGAGAAAAATTATGAAACAATCTAATTTCTCAGTTGAACCCCCTATCTTCTCGGGCAGTTACTCTAAGCCTGGGTCTCCGCCAGCTTATGCTCCCTACCTGAATCCAGATGTTCATTAGGTTCAAACAAATAGCACCTAATTATATTTTTTACATAAATAATATACATAATAATTAAGAAGAATTATAAATATTTAAGTAAAAACATAAGAATATACTCCCTCCGTCCCGCAATAGAGGACTTTTAGGATTAATTGTAGAAACCAAGATTTGTTTTAATATCATATACTTTTCCAGTTTTACCCTTTGATTAATTCCATGCCACACATATAAATATTTCATCAATTTCTTTCCCTTTAATTAATACGAGAATATAAAAATTGGAAGAAGAAGCATTAATTCAGAAAAAGAGGAAGAAAGAATGATAGGCCGCGTGAGATGTACACAAAGGCAATTACTCCTACTACTATTGGGAGATGTACAGCAAAGGCAGTTACTCCTAGTACTATTGAGAGATGTACGTACAGCAAAGGCAATTCCCATACCATCAAGAGGCAATTAATCAAGTGTTGGTATATGTAAATACAATTAAGAGATGCTAATAATTCTGTTAATAAATGTTTTTCTTATTTTCATATAATTAATTGAGATGTAAGGGTAAATTTGGCAAAATATAATATTAATGTTTAAAAGGACAATTATTATGGGACAATTTTTATTTTTTAAAAGGTCCTCTATTGCGGGACGGAGGGAGTATATTTTAATATATTTAAAAAATAAGAATCACAAATTATTATTTAATTTTTTTCGAATATCGTGTATTTGGACACGGAATTACACTACTATTAAATAAGTGACGGCCTTTATGTCGGTGCATTTACTCCATTAAATAAAATCACTCCCGACTGATTAGATACGATTACGAGTAGAATTTGGAGAGAGAGAGAGAAAGAGAGAATTGACTCCTGATTTCTGCTACCTCTTACTTTCTTCTACATTTGTCAGTTAATTTGCCACCCAGAATTCTTACTCCCTTTCCAACCAATCTCACTCGAGGCATAGATAGATTGATAGATAGATAAACAACCATCTCCTTGTAGATATCATTTCCTTACATATTTCCCTCAGGAGGAGAAGAAGAAGAATAAGAAGAAGAGGAAGTGTCTAATAGTAGCAGTGAAAGTTAGATGGCACTGAATAGGGCGGGTGGATCGTGCAGTCCGGCGGTGGTGAAGGTAGCGTTGGGGATGTTGGGGCTATGCCTTGCTGGTTACATACTCGGCCCACCTCTTTACTGGCATTTCATGGAAGGTTTAGCCGCCCTCAGCCGCTCTTCCTCCTCTTCTTCCTGCCCTCCCTGCCTCTGCGATTGCTCCTCTCAACCCCTCCTCTCCATCCCACAAGGTACTACTCTACTATTCCCCCTTTCGCCCCCTCCCCCTCCCCGATCTGTCCCCCTCCTCCTTCTTTTTCAATTGGGTTATCATTAATTTTACCCTGTTCAGCACTTGACCCATCAGGGTATTTTCCCCAATTACTCAATTTCCCTGCTTTGATCTCCTAAATTTCATCTATTGATTTTGCATTTTAAGCTCTTTATATGTTTACCTTGTCTTGGATCTGAAGTCCCACTAGTCATTTACACCCGTTGGATGTCATTGCTTTCAGGTGTTCGTTGTAAATTAAAGATACTTCCCAAAAGATCCCATCTGAATAGAAATAAAGTGATTTCCTTTAAGTCCATGCTGTGTGTTTTAATTAGCGATGGTATTGGAAATAATGAAATTGATACCCTTTTTGATGTTGATCTCATCCTAAGTAATGCTTCATTAGGTTTGTACTCCATATTTACTCATGTTTCATGACTCAAATTGAAGAGAAATGGTTTCTTTTTGTCTTGCTCGTTGTCTTAGACAAAATTGACAAGTGACGAGCAAGTCTTGACTTTAACTATCCTTGTCTGCTCTGTTCAAGCATATTGTTTTTTATGGAGGCCTACCTTTCCCGTAAAACGTCTGCATTCTGATTGTTCAATTCCAAGATCTGCAAAAGTTGTATTCTAGTCGTTCTCCATAAGTTTGGTTTTGATTTGGGAAGCATTTGACCAAGGAAAGGACCTCAGCACCTGGGGATTAACTGCTCTTACTAGACCCATACCTATCATGCACTATGATCTCCCTTTTTGTCCGCACAATACCCAGTTCTAGTCACCATTCATCTAGTTTATTTTCTGTTTTTCAGGAGGCACAGAGTCACCATTCCAATATTGCTAATCATTAACCCTTCAAAAGCATTAGGAGATAGTTTAGGTAGAAGGTGTTAAACTTTTTGGACACTCTGCAGGAAAGTAATTTGCTCTAATTGAGTTTTTTTTTTTTTTATGTGGTATGTTCGCCGTTTTCCTTCCATGCTCATCCTTAATAGATGAGCAGTTATTGTAGCTCTTCTTCTTTCCAAAATTAGAACAAGAAATGAAATTGTATCTAGGCGAGATTTTGTAACCAATAGTGCAGATATTAGCTTCTATCCTAGGATATAGTATCTTGCAACAGCATATGAAATGATGTATCATTAAGAAATTAACTCATTAAAAAGTTTAAGGTGTTAGAAGGAGGCACTATATTTATCATATTCTTAACATTCTGCCTCACGTGTATAGGTGGAGAGGTGTAAATGTGCCAATATCTGCACTTTATATATAGGGCCGGCACTTGTCCTTCACAGTACTTTGATAAATGCTAGAGTGATGATTTGAACCCTAGGCCAAACCTTGATTTTTGATACATGTTAAGTAACAACACATTTAAAAGTTTAAGTTGTTAGAAAGAAATACTTCAATGTATATCATGATTTAACATCTATCTTATGACCGAGTTTTTTCGGCACTGTTCATTTAAGTTGTCATAGGACAGAACTGTCCAAGGGCCCGCAGCAAGAAGAAGGGACATGATTGTACTCTCAAAACAGACAATTGTTAAGTGGAATTGACAATAGGGACCCACAAACCTGTTTTCTCTTTTTTGAGTTTGTGGCAATTATCAAATTATACTCTCAAAACATAAAATATTTATTCACTCTGTACATGGTTGTAGTTTGCATTTTATGATTAAGTAATATATATATATAATTTATTTTGTATTTGGAAAAAGAATAATAATATTGACACTTTTGGCGGGGCACGGGCATTCACTAGTGTATATATAAGAAAATATCTCGTGTGTGCATATATTACGAAGTACTTAGCATGTGTCCTGCAATACTTCCAACTTTTGGGGAACAATTCGAATTACAAATGACATCTATCTTGGAACAAAATAAAAACTCAAAGCTGATGCTTGTTTTCAGATTGAGGCTGTGATTATGTTTTACGCTGCTTCTTCCTTTTTTTCTTTTCTTTTTTCTTGCGCTAGAAATTTAATTAACATTGTTTGATAGTGCTTATGTTGTAGCAAGGCTTTCTTGCATTTTAATTTGAGCATTTGTCTGTTTAAATCTGGTTGTTACATAATCCAGTCTTTCAGTTGGGTTAGATAATAAACATGTTTTGATTTGGTTCCCTTGTCTTTACTTCGTGCAGGTTTGAGCAATAACTCATTTGCAGGTTAGTATAATGGACACAAGGTTACTTGTTTATCTCTTTGAAATTTTACTCGATCCGTATGTGTTTTTTTGTCATGATGCCACAACTTGTCCCCCACCCCCTTCTCTGGGGATGTTTTCTTCTGAAACTATCACATTAAACACCTCTGTTTATTAACATCCTTTGTTACTGTTTCTCTTTGCTACTATCTTATACAAGCTAAGGCAAAGGTATTCCTGAGAGACACTGTTAATTTTTGAATTTTCTCGGAAGTCATAAAATATGCTTGAACGAACAGGGGCACTACTTATGATGTCGAATTGATCCTGAAATTTTACTGTACGAGCGTTTCTGTCATTTGTCTGCCAGTTTAAAGCTGATGATGACATTCGCAGAAAGCCCCTCCCAAAATGTTATTTTGGTTATGATGCGGGTCTAAAGAAGTTTTTATAGCATCTTATATGGGAATGTCCAGTGGTGAAAGCAAATATTATT
This sequence comes from Lobelia cardinalis, assembly GCA_028566635.1. NCBI lineage: Eukaryota > Viridiplantae > Streptophyta > Magnoliopsida > Asterales > Campanulaceae > Lobelia > Lobelia cardinalis. The sequence continues at coordinate 8,851,738 of JAOWAN010000014.1, forward strand.
GAGTTTCTATGGAGTGTTGTTGGGAAGTTGCAAGGGTGTAGCATCTTTCATATTGGATCAAAATTGTTAAAGATTTCCGTGAGTTTTCTCTCTGTCATTTTTGGGTTCATGAAGGGATATTGGCCTTCATTTACTATCTTGCGAGATGTAGTTGGGGTGTATACAGTGTTCGCCTAGGATTTGCATCTATCAAGAGGACAGGCAAATTGTGCTCTCATTATCTAAAGTTTGGAATCTTTTTTAATGCAATTAACTTATTAAACCTTATATGTTATCTTTGTTATTCTCTTGGTTTCTGGAGCAGATTGTGCAAAGCATGATCCAGAAGTGAGTGAAGACACCGAAAAGAACTTTGCGGAACTTCTGTCCGAGGAACTGAAGCTAAGGGAAGCGGAAGCTTTGGAAAGTCAGCAGCGTGCAGACATGCAACTGCTTGAAGCGAAAAAGATGACCTCTCAGTATCAAAAGGAAGCAGACAAGTGCAATTCAGGAATGGAAACATGCGAAGAGGCCAGGGAAAAAGCTGAAGCAGCATTGGGGGCACAGAAAAGACTTACTGCCACATGGGAGCAAAGGGCTCGCCAAAGAGGCTGGAAAGACGGGACTGCTACTGCTCGCTCCCAAGGAAATTTACAGGCTGTATAGAATGGTGCCAAAGGGGGTTAGATGGTATCTTCAACTGGCATGGTGTTCGATTTGGTTAGCAGCATAATGAGTTCTCTGATCAGTTTGTTGCTCACAGCAAGCATTCTCTTTATAACTTTGATAGTGTAGCTTGGGACATCTGTTAGATTTTTTTCTTGTCTTACATACAGGAAGTATCAATCTGTTATGTGGCTCTGCTTCGCAGCCTGTGCCCCTTAGCAAAAGAAAGAAGCATATGCTGGTCTGGTTTTTACCCATTTTTTTTTAGCTAGAGGTACCACTTGTGAGATCCTGAATTAAGAGAAAGCGTGCCTAAATGAGAAGAAAGTGCCAGATTTTTTAATGAAGTATTTGGAAATAAAAAGATTCCGATGTAAACAAAAATCATCGGAAATAAAAAGATCAAAAACAAAAACAAAAATGAGACGGAAATGAGAAGAAAGTGCCAGTATTCTTTAGATTCTTGACTCCTCTTTTTGACTAAACAAAAATCAAACCGATGCGACGGAAATAAAAAGTTCAAAAACAAAAAATCTTTCTCCTTTTCTTTTGATGCTTATAGTATTTGGCTGAACCGATAGTCCGGTAACTTTAGGAGGAAATGCAATTGCTTACGTGCCTATTTTTCGATTTGCTATACTTGCGTGATTGGTCTTGTTAAGTTCCAAGTATCGGAACCAGTATTATGATTAGGGGTGGCAATTTGTGACCCGATTAAACCCGCGGGTTTATAAAATTTGTAAAATTAACCTATTTAAGTGTGATAATCAATAAATTTAAATATATTTAGTAAATTAATGTCAAATAGATTCAAATTTAATAATTATAACTCACTTAAATAGGTTAATTTTGAAAAATTTATAAACCCTGCGAGTTTAATCGGGTCACAAATTGCCACCCCTAATTATGATGGCTTCCGTTTCTCTGGTTTTTTGTTCTCGAAAGTATAATCAGATACTCTGCATCCTTTCCCACCTAAAGTTCTGCTTCACTGGTATGGCCTTTTCACTAGGCTTTAGGGTTAAGTGGATGGATGCAGTATCACGCACAATTTTAGAAGGAAATGCCTTTGGCTGCTTAATTCAAAGGGTTATCCAAGAACTATTTTGCTTGTATCAGATGATTTATATTTATCGATCAGACACTATCCAACAAATTAGACGTGGCATAATGAATCTAAAATATGGTACTTTATAACTAATTAATAGGCATTCATATTTTGAGATGTTACTTCTAAAGTGCACAAGTGGATTGCATTTTGCAATCATGGTATGATGAAGAAAAAAGTTAAAAGTATTGCTTATATAACTCGCGCACTTGGAGAGTTCCGCCTTTACTGCAAAACAAATTTTGGTTTTTATTTTGGAACAAATGCAGTAAAATTTTCCCAAGATACATTCATTGTTAAAATAGTACTTAATCGAACATTCACCATCACAACCTTGTCTATCTTACCTCACCGTCTAACCGTTGTCTTGAGTAGTATATGGTACCATATCATCAATGCTAGCGTATGAAATGTTGAGTTAAAATAATCTCACGTATTGATAGCAAAATGCTAGCGGAAGAATTGGTGCATATTACAAGAAGAAGATATGAAATCTACATGTTACAATTATACGTACTGCATGGGGAAGTGCTGCCAGTGATTAACATCATATCAAAAGCACAACGCGGTGACAGCTGAAGCTTTAATGAACCGCACTTTGTAGGCCGTGATTTTCAGGTGGGAGGTGTATTCTCAGATCATTCAAATCGGCACATCCATGTATGCTTAGGCCATGCTCATTGGCCAAATGCAATAGGCATATGAAACACAAATGCGGGGAGATATCCTCAATTGGTGCAGATAGCCTGTGCCTTGTTGGAATTGCTGCCAGTACATGCTTGAAAGATAATGTTTCCTCCTGCGCCATTCCACAAGTGACATATTCTATAAGTAGGATTACATTTTTACTACAACTTCCAATTTGTACAACACAGTCCCGATCATGTAAACATGAAATAACATTGTCCTGACACACCATAGAAGAGGGGGAAAAGATATTAAGAAATTTAACTGTTGTCCAACTGTATTTGCTGTATCGCAGACGATAGCTATAAAGCTCGCACACTGTCAATTTGTTACCCATTAACCCATTTTAACCCGCTAAACAGCTTAACCCGTGTCAACCCATTTAATTATAAAATTGTATATTAGATTATGTAAAAAATAATTTTTTTGTGCGAAAGAGTATTCAAATGATAATTTAATTTTAGCTTAACCTATTTATTACATAATTGAGTTGGTTGGTTAATTAAATGGGTTATAATATGTTGAACCCATTACAACCTGTTATTTATTGTAACTCAACCCATTACAACCCATTTAACCCAAATTGACAAGCTTACACTGGAGCAAAGCTATTTTCTCATTATTCGAGCATCAGAAATTTTATGGCATAATGACCTATTTGATCCCTGACCTATGACCCATTAGATGATTTAGTCCCTATTTATCATTAATTACCTTAGTAGTCACAAACCTTTCATAACGTGGGGCGATTTGATCCCTGCTCTAATTTTGACCTGATCAACTGTCATATGTGGCATGAAAAATCTTATGGGGCATTGACAAGAAGCTTATATGGACAAACAATTTGGGGAAAAATTATCAAAAGACTGTTTTGCCCTTCGTTCCTCCACCAACCGTTGTGCAACCCCCTCCCCCTTCGTCTCCACCATCTGAAACCACCATAACTTCAACACCACCACCACCACCGTCAAAAACCACCACACAATCGGTCCTCACCACTACCGTAAAAAACCATCACACAATCAGCCACCTGGTCAATCACCACCACCAAACTCAATCCTATGGCCATGGCATAAATCACCAAACTTAGATCTCAAAAACGAAATCACCAAACCCAGATCTGCAAAGAACATTAAAAGAAGAACAACCAAGATGAAGAGAGAACCCAGATCAGGGTTTAAGGCTCTTCGATGGTAAACCCAGATCTCCTGCTCTTCCTGCTCACGATGGTGGCCGAGAAAATGAAGGGGTGGGGAAAATCTCAGGAGGAGGAGGAGGAGGGAGCAGTCACAATCCTCTCTCTCTCTCTCTCTCTCTCTCTCTCTCTCTCTCTCTCTCTCTCTCTCTCTCTCTCTCTCTCTCTCTCTCTCGCTGAAACCACCATAACTTCAACACCACCACCACTACATAGGTCATTTTGCCCTAAAAAACCCATTCCCCCCTTCACCCCCGTCCTCCATCCCTTCAATTGGTCACTGGCGGCGACCTCGAAACCCATTCCCATTCCCCTTCCCCTCACATCACTCTCTCCTTCTCAATTTCCTCTCAGCACCAATTCTTCACTCTCCCCTTCTCGGCATCTTCATCTATTCAAGTTTGCATCTCGTGTTGATAATGAAGTGGACAAGGAACATATTTCGTTCAGATCTGGGTCTGTTCATCTTCTTCCTTCCTATTTGTTCAGATATGGGATTATTGGGTTTGAGTTTATGTTCATCTCGCTCGCTGTTTGTGTGGAATGGAGGGCATCAATCTTGGTGGTGGTGGTGGAGGAGGAGGAGGAGAGGTGCCTTCTGGTGGGTCAACGACTGGGTCTTGGCTTGAGCCTTGGAGGTGGAGGTGGGGGTTTGAAGTCTAAGTCTGCTGCTGCTCCTTTGGGGGGGGGGGGGTAATATCATGCTAGGATTTTCAAGCTTCAAGAGAGAGAGAGAGAAGGAATTTCCCAGGAAGAAGAAGACACACTTCAAGATTACTGTTATACCCCTACTAATATGCCACATCAACATATTATTAACGCAAATTTGCAGTTGACCAGGTCGAAATTAGAGCAGGGATCAAATCGCCCAATGTTATGAAAGATTTGGGACTACTAAGGTAATTAATGATAAGTAGGGACTAAATCGTCTAATGGAAAATAGGTCATTATGCCGAAATTTGATAGAAAGTCCATTGAGATCTTCAATCTCTATCATTTAACTTTGTTCTCTTTAGTTGTGCTTTTTGTGGTGATATATATTCTTTCTTATCATTTGCGTAAGAACTTTGTTAATGACATGTCTCAATCTTGAGTCTCTTTTATTTACTTCATTCTTTTTCACTCTCTTTTTTATGAACTTTCATTTCTCTAATGTAATATATTTGTCACTTATAAAAGCTTTCTAGTTTTCACCACCTTTGATATTCCCAACCTTTTTTAGTTATTGGCTCATTAATGCAGCTTTTCAACACCCATCTAGAAAGTATAAAACTAAATGGGACGGAAAAGAAAAGACAATAACTGCTTGGTTCTTAACAAGTCATGTCGGGGGAACTCTAATAAGCTGTATCAAACTATAGAATAGGAGACAATCATGTTGTTCCAACTGGGAAATACCAATAACTGAACTTAGTCCATGTCTGTTTATCGATTAGATTCGAATGCAATTAGTAATTTGCAGAGAAGCCATACTGAACATTTTGGACAACATTGATAGAGAAAAGGGCAAAATTGAGAAAAAGGACAGAGTACGATCTATAATGTATGCTTCAAATCCAACAAGTTCATAAGGATTTCCATAAAACAAGAGATTTGAGATGAGAGCTTCAAATTCCTACACATTTGCAGCAAGAACAGAAAAGAAACTTACTTGACACAATTTGTGTGTTTCTTGCAAAGAGACCCAAAGAGTTTCCTTCAGTGCTTGAACATCAACTTGTTTAGATGTCTTGTCGTACTGAATCTCAATCTTATTTACCTGCATTAAGTTTATTAAACAAGAGAGGATAGGAGAACTTATAGAACATTTTCAATCCAGTCGAGATAGAACAGCTCTTCTCAATAAGAAACTTTAGACCCAGATTGGATACATGATTTATTTTGTGCTTTGTGTATGTGTGTGTGCGCGTTTGGTTTTGCGATGATTGAATTATAAAAGTAGGAGACAAGAGGATAGAAGTTAGTGGACCAAACAGATAGAAAGTGAAAAAATAAACTGCAAAACATAAAAATCTGCAAGTGATCTAGGCCTTAGTCTCTAGCAACGCAAGAGCCACATATTTAAGCTCCAAGATCGCAAGCAGCAGGATTATCTATGGAATAAAAAAAAGCGGTTGATGTGACACTTAGGATGTGTTTGGAAATTTGATTTTTTGTTTTGTATGTTTTGTATGGTTTTGTGGTTTTTGATTTTTTTTGGTTAATTCCAATGTTACCCTTAAAAGTTTGAAAAATTACATTAATTCCCATGATTGGAGAGAGAAAGAGATAGAGTGTTAGTTATAATTTGATGTGATGTTTGATAGGATATAAATGTGGCATAGGGGTATGTAAAATTAGTAGGTATGAAAGAGAAAACTATGGTTTTTGAAACCAACCAAGTGAAAAAAATGGTAGTTTTCTGAACCACGGCTCCAAAAACAACCCAACTAAACACATCCTTAGGTGTCACATCAATTGTTCTATTTTACACATCCCCCCTCCCCCATTTTTTCTAATTTTTTGAATTCTTTCAACATTTCACCCAATTCTTTCTATATTTCTTCACTTTTCTTAAGCATCCCCCCCTAACTTTTTAAACTTTTGAATTCTTTCCACATTCCACCCAATCCTTTTATATTTTCCCAATTTTCCAAATAATATATTTAATTAAAAAAAGATGCAGCCCACGCACCCACGGGTATATTTAGTACGACTATAACACTAACCTGGCGAGGCTGAGAGACAAGTGTACTCGAGTCCTCCACATCACTAAAAGCATTTCCATCATCGAACTGGGCACCAAACCCACTCTCATCATCCCACGATGGAGATGACCCATTGTGATCACTTTCTTGATTTGATTCATCTGAAAGAACAACCATAGTTGATAATACATCTTATATGCTTATAATGTGCAGCATTATTGCTATAGATAACCTCATTACCTGCACACGCTTATATAACAGTTTTAAGATAGACAAAGCAATCCAAGTCTACAAAATAACTTGCCAAGATGTGATATCTCTAAATCAGATGAGCCCAGTTCGAGCTGATGAGCGTTGTCACTGCCTCTCAACCTCCAACCAAATCTCTTGGCAGGAAGGAAGTGAGCATTTAGAGATGTATGCTCAGGCCCAGTCAGAAGTCAGATTTCAAAGAGTGCCCCGTTTACAATCAGGCTGGGGTTTTATTACCAAAACAAGCCAAGTCAGTTGCGTGTTCGAGTGCTTCTCAAGCAGAAGCCCATGCATTAGATTAGCCCTATCCTGGGCATCAAGCAAAGGAATCCGGAAGATAAAAGTGTTAACTGATTCTCAAAAAACGGTGAATCAGATCACTAATGTGTCAAGCTGGGATTTGGATACTTTCAACGTCCTACTATCCTGGAGGATATTGTTTATTTTCTAGGGGTATTTCTTTTATAATTAAAAAAGTGAAGTGTGGTGCAGTCTCTTCCGCTCACTATCTAGCTATAACAGCTAGAGGCAACATTGTACTTCCGTTATTTTAAGTTATGAATGTCTTTTGTCAGAAAAAAATAATAACATAACACACCATCTGTATGCTGTTACCACTTCAGAAACCAGAACAGTAACCAGGAAAGCTGGGCAATTTGTAGATACCTACAGCTACAAGTATACCTTTGGGCAGGAGGAGGTCACTAGCAGGAGCCAACAAAGATAGCTTAAGTCGTACCTAACGATTATATACTCATCAAATAGTCGAAAACTCAAAAAGCAGATTCGATGAAGCTGGCAACACTCTCTAGTCTCCAGAACTTTTTAAAATGAGAAGGGAGCTTACATGTAGCTATACGTCTAGTACAATGAAAACAGAAATAGTGTGATGAAAGTAAATTGATGAAATATAGGAAAACCAAATAGCACAAGCGACTTTACTAGACCTTTAGGAAAAAAATGATATTAATCAACGAAAGACTTGACTCACCTGAGTGCCTTCTTCCTCTCCTCCCAAGGCACTAAAACAGAAAAAGCAAACCATAGACTGTGAGGAAGATGTATTCACAATTTAAATACTACACCATGAAAATTTTACTGTCAGCCATCAGAAGTTACCATAACATTTGGGAGAAGAAATAACTTGACAAGATCCTCTGGAACGTAGTGGCAATCTTCAGGAAGTGTGGTTTTACATGGCTCTCTATTCACAGGTAGCAGCAGAGATTTAACATTCTTAGGTGGAGCAAAGATATCAGAGATATTCATGTCTAAGGCCTTCATAAAATCAATATCAAGCTCTGCTTGTTTCTTATTCTTTGGCTTCTTAGTTGTTAATGGTGATCCACTTTCCTTAATACTATCCTCTGGACCTATAAAACAGATTGGATATAAATATGAGAAAATAACTGCATACAACACGAATGACATTATTGACATCACATTATTACCTGCCATCTGCCTGTGAAAGAATGCATTTTTTGACAACTGACAAGTACAAACAATGATACAGGGTTTGGAACCAAAGATCTCAAAGTCATGCCTTTTGAGTGCCTTTGCCATTTCTCTTCCCCCTTGAGACTAAAAATTATTTGAAGAATGTGAAAGCTTACCTTTAGCCTTCCTGTACTTCCAGTGATCAGGACCAGCCCAAGCATTATGTTTAGCTGTAAACCCCAAGTTTAAGAACAGAAAGCCATCAACTTTTTCAAACCTATCATCCACATCAGGGCCTTGAAAATCAAATGACTCATTTTCCTGCAATGATCAATGGCAGCATATCAGCTAGCTTGTCGATACTTTGAAGATTCACTACCAAATATGACATATACCTCATAATAACTCGGTACGAAGGCCTCTCCGTCATAACTACCCTCATCAGCCAGACTTGTTTGATTATCGTGATCGAATTCCCAGGCCCCAGAGTTCTCAAACACATCACCACCCAACTCAACATTGTCTTCATAAGCTTCAAAGACAGGTTCTACTGATTTTTGGCTACAAGAATATGTATCTGCTTGTCGTTGATTATCTTCGCTAAACTGATTGACTATATCCGTCAAGCTTGGTGAAATTTCTTTCTTCTTTGACATGTTCAACGCCATTTGATCAATGCATTCTATGAAGAAACCAAGGGAATGGTGATCCAATATAAGTGCAACTTGTATATTTGAATCTCCATGCGAAGGAAAAGAAACATACCGCTGGTATAAGAGATATCAATTGTCTCAGCTGGGTCATGCTGAGCACATGAAACGCACTTTCCGGGAACTTCAAGTGAATCAAAAAGCACTCGGCAGCCACCATAGACTCCAAGATTATTCAGCAAAAGACCTTTTGCACCACCTTCATCAAACTGTGCAGATGTCTGATGATAGAGCGGATCCACCGCAAATGCAGCTAAAGAATGAACAAATCCCTTAAAACCTAATAGTTAAAACTAGCTGATCGAAATAAAAACTTGTAGGCCACAATCGTACCATCAAACTTCTTTACATTAAGAACCTCGAATGATGATTCCAATGTTGAGATAGGTGATAACTGCGAATATTCAAGTATGTTAGTTCAGACTCTAGTGATAAGTCTAACCAAAGATGCAGATAATCAACAACCTTCCGCTCCTCATTTTTCTTAGAATGGCCTTCCACTTGCTCGTTGTTGATGTTACCATGGTCCACAGCGCTATCTGGAATTATATATAGTGAACATATCAGGTACTAAAGTAGCAAATAATCAGGATTTCAGGATGATGTGGTAGTAGTTCATAATTCAGCTCCATGACAATGACGATACCGTTAAAAACATCAGTATTATATTATAGTCATCCATTATTTTCCTTGCACGTTAGATTATTTGTGTACTTTAAGAAGCTTCCTAGATTAATATGTTCTTTGGAATAAAATAGAATCAGAAATCAGATACCACCTTAACTCTGTTTTTCCATAGGTGACAGCAAATCTCGTGCCCACTCAAGGTGTGATCTTACTATTACTACCAATAAAGGTTCTATAGGCATTTGTCTTCAAAAATGAAATACAAATATCTAAAAAATAAAATGAAGTGAACCAGAACGTGTTAATTATTGTGCAAATGTAAAACTAATCATTTTGTTAAGATCAACTATACATTCCTTCAATTTCACGCTCCTTGCTCCTCAGTTATGTAAAGCAATTTATTACCAAAGAAAGTCCACACAACTTACTTTCAACAGAATAAAACAGGCATCAGGAAAGAAGTAAAAGATCCTAACCTTGTTCATTGTCTTGTCCAACTCGATTAATCCCTCCAAGGACCTTATATGCCTCAGAATGCACTGAATCGACCCTCATCGAGTATATCTTGACTCCCGCTTCAAGGGTACAACTTGCCTGCATCAACCATCTTCCAAAATAAGCATTCATTCATTTAGCTTCCGCTAGACCTAAGCGTGACCCACCAAAACTTCATCTAGTTTACCTTCTGGAAATTGGTCTCGACATCATTTTCTTCTTCGACCTTAATAATGTCGCAAAGATGATCGATCAAACCTAGCTCCCACGTATTCTTCTGATTAATTTTCTGCAAGCCCACACACTCCCAAAATGAATTAATTCATCAAACATAAAAATCAGCACAAAAATCACTTCTAAATTTATTACCGACATTTTCACTGGCGAGTTTGATGCAATTTTGGAAGAGCTCCATAATCTGCTCTTTCCCGAGAAAGTCATCGGAGAAAGGAGCGGTGTCTGAAGGGACGGGCTTCCGGCGAACAGCGGCCGCTCGGGCGGCACGTGCCTGAGCGCGTTCGAGTTTGTCATCATTAGAACCCAAGAAGAAGGGACTGCCAGGAGATAAGATTGGGGCTCGCTGCTTTTGCATCAGCGATGGATTAGGGCTTAGGGTTTCAGCCATTTGCTTCAATATTAGAGTTATTTTTCGCTAAATTTGGACCAAGGTAGAATCTTTAGGGCTTACAGTGAGGTAGAATCTTGTTTGAGAGGAGAAGGAGTGAGGTTTTCCGGCGGATTTGGGGATCGGAGAGTGGAGAAGGGGAACTGAAAAGTGTCGCTCGAGTACAGGTTTTCCCTCCGTTAATTTTGAAATTCGGGAGACGGGATTTGTTTACGGTGTGTGTCACGTACATCAACTGTAATGAACTTGCTGCTAGCTCAGCCTTTTCCATGATGGGGAATGGGTTTGTAGTTTGTACGACGAATGGTCCTGATGCAGCGACATCCGCCTCTTCTAAACATGATCTGACGATTACAAATTACTTGATAAAATATTTTCTCTCCACTTAAAATCAACGTTGGACGATAAATTTAATTTAAAATTATATTTACATGAATTTTAAAATAATTAATACTGTAAATTTTAAATTATTTCACTTATTACACCTTTTTGAATATATATTATACTAAATTTATTTTATTTTAGTTTAAATTTGGAATAATACTACTTTGCATGTCTTAGAAAATATATATTTTTCAATGGAGTAAAAGAGGAGCACAACTGCACCACCTTGACGATTTGGGATTAACAAATCAATTAAGCTTGTAGTAAATTATCGATATGTGGTGTAAGTCGAGTGCACGATCTACCGTTTGGAAAATAAATAAATTTTACTGTGTAAAAATAAATAATATAAAATTGATTTTATTAGAAATAAGATCATAAACAAATACTACTTTCTAATTAGCATAAAGAAATTGTAATAACATTATTTTCAAAGTGAAATTTCACATCAATCTCGCTTATGGAAAAGTGAAAAAAAACAGCATTTTGGGATCTTGTCCCTACTCTTATCAGGCACGGCACAGACCAACAAATCTATATACCAACTGCTCTTTCCACAACTGGTTGGTTGATTTCATCGGATGTTGATGAGCTAGTCGGCGAGAGAGAGAGAGAGAGACCCTAGTACTCCTACATGGCTACACATACCAACTCACAGTAGGTAGGAGGATTAGATTTCATTCTTCACTACTCGTATTCACACTTAAAGTGGAACCTAACCTAGCTAGTGATCATTGAATTTATACTACTACTATTGATAATTGTTAATAAGTACTTATAGTCACTATAACATGCAATTTTACATAAATTGTAGTATAATTAAAATTTAATCAACTCAACAAAATCTTTAAAATGTTTCTTTTTCCCCGATTAAATTGTATAAATAAATTAGAGTCACTTCGGGAAAAAACAGGTTCACAATAACTTTCATATTTTTTTTTTTTACATTTTGACAATTTAAATCAGAATCACAATTAAGAACCAAATATGATTAAAAATAATTATGAACTCCAAAAGTAATTATAAGTTCTGTAAAAGTAGGCTAAGTCAAAAACTTCTACGACAGCGTCGGAGTTAAAAGTGTCTACATCAGTGATTTTGATTCTTATTTTAAAATTGTATTAATGATAATTAAACTATAAGTTTAGTTATACATGCATTCAATAACCTTGCTTCAATGTTTTCCCTCTTGGCCCTAAATACTACTACTAATATTGTTTACACATAATGTTGACAAATCGTGCACATACATAATTGCACATGCTTGCACCCACTAGTTACTAAGAAGTACTACATTTGAAAACACCTGTAACTTCTGTTATAAAGACAAAGCAATCATTCGTCTTCAACGAAGTTTGGAGCTAGAAGAACAAGAATAATAAATTAAAATTAAAATTGCTAGAAACAACAATATCGATGTCAATTCTACATATATCATCGTCAGGCAGCAAAACCTGCACTCTTTCAATCTGCTCTCTCATTCATAGCTAGGGTAAGTCATCAGCTTCCTATATACATTATCTGTCCCGGTATACACCTCCAAAGTCTACCCCTTGGTGCAGCTTTGCAGATCCATATCTAGCCGTCGCGAAAGCCTTACATATGCCTGATCGTGATCATATTCACTTCCGTACCGTAGCAGCGTGTACATATAATAACTGGATGGATAGAAAGGTATTCAGGTTGATTTTTCAAGCAATATGGTTGCATTATAAGGGCCAACCACTCCGTTAGATAGAAGGCGTATGGCCGCTCCACGTGAGAACTTTCTAGCAAATAAATAACATGGAGCACTTCTACCACCAGTACTACACCACTCAGTCCGGTTCGCAGACGTCAAGTAAACGTGGTCAATATCCTGCCGTTCAGATTGGAAAATCATTAGTCAAGTGTCATTAGATACATGAGCTTTAGATTAGAGAGCTCCCATTCATGAAAGAACATACACAGTGGTTAACCTTAAATGACGATTGAGCAGATTTTAAATCATCAACTTACCCTTGGGGCTGATAAAGGAACATACAGCGAAATGAGCAACGAGAGGAAATAATCCCCAAATCATGGATTATGCAAAACGCCACCAATGCACTGTACTACCGAAATATGTACAAATATATTTGTTGCGGCGACGAGCTATTACACCTTAAAATATTTCTTTACGGATAAGTAAAATGCTTAAGTTGAATATTTTGTCCATCAACTTTAAAAAATTAAATACTCTATAAATCACTGATTCAATTTGTTGTGAATTTATTGATCTTGCTCGACTTTCTCTTACATCTAAACTATTTGCAGAGAAATTAGACTCCACTGTTTCCACAAAGAGATTGTTTTACCTTCCTGAAAAGAAGTCATAGCCATAGTTACCGGGAACGCCCCCCTACCCCCTCGAACTGCGTCCCGGGTCGCGAGTCCCGGAACATGGTGTGTTTTTG
>JAOWAN010000014.1:8877466-8901738 GCA_028566635.1 Lobelia cardinalis
GCTTTTGGACAACATCGGCAGGGCTCGCCATCGCTGTAGAGCTCTCGTTGATTGCATTTGGTGGCCAATTTTTTCTGGCAGGGGTGTTTTTGGTATTAGGGATGCGGTATCGAGAAAATGAGGGGCAGTATTTAGCAACCCACAAAAAAAATTAAAATTTATGAATGTGGGCGGGTTCGGGACGGGGCGGATTCGGATCTTTGCAATTACGGGGCGAACGAATTCGGGACGGGGAGTGAGAAAGTCGAATCGAATTCGATTTTGTAGATACCCGCCCCTAATCCGCCCCGTTGCCATCCCTACTCTTTTCCCTTCCTCCTATCAATGTCCCCCTTAGTAATTAGTGTCTCATTTCTTTCTATAATGTCGGATTGCATATATAAACATCATGTCGTTGGATCTCCTTTGCTTATTATGTTCATAGAACTGTAGCAAAGACGGATGCATGCCTTTTATACTATAGATTATACATCTCTCTCTTTTTTTTTTCTCGTAATTTAATTTCTTTTTATTTTTCTTTCTTGCCCTTTTTGCGTGTACAAGTTATTTTTGAACCTATACCTAAGATAGTTGTATTTACAAGATTTTCTATTTTACTACATAGTTAAAATTAACATATTAAAAAAATACAACTATGTATGGCAGTAACATGACATATATTAATAAGTGAAAAAGTAACATGGGGTAGCTACTAGACGTAGTATTCACCGCAAAATACCAAATGCATAAGTTTATGAGATTGCGCTAATTTTCACCTCTCATCTGTTCAGGAGGCTGGAGACTTCAGGCGAGGGAGGGGGGCGGCTTCTTTTGAATGCTGTTAATTGGGGTGTTGTTTGGCACTGGTACATTTTTTTTTTTTTTTGGGGGGGGGGGGGGGGGTTGGTGGTTGGCAAGTCTTTATTGTTGTTCCCCTTTTTCTTTCTTAATTGGTTATTCACACACTACTTTTTGTTCATTCTTGATCAAGAATGAAAAAAGTATCATTCATTTTGAGCGGAGAGAGTAGTACTAAAGTTTCGAGGGAGTAGTACTAGTTTCTTGTTGTTACCCTTAAAATTGTTGGAGAAAAATAGACAAAGTTGAGAAGAAACCAAGAGAATCAAAATCAAAGTCAACCTTTTGGTATGCTCTAATCTTGATAATTGCTTTAACGACAACAAAGTAAGAGATAATTACCACTAGATTAAAAATAATGGCTTAATGATGTTTGGAGGATTTATTGGTTATTCTGATGGAAGATGATAGCATATAATGTTCAAATACTATAAGCAAGGAATTAGTGGCTTTTCATCAAGGGTCAACTCTTAGACTAGTTTAAGTATTTAGAGTATGAAGGATGGACGGTGTTTACAATATCTCATGTGTACCATTAGTTCTAGCACAGCTGGGGTGAGGGGGCATTGGATGCACTCGAAATATAAATTAAAAAAAAAATAGAAAAAATAATAAGAAGAAGAAAACGATTACACGAATACTTGTAGCTTAAGAGTTGACACTGGACATATCTTTGTATACCTTACCTAAACCCAATGAAACTAATGTTGCAGCTTCTTATCAACTACCAATAAACAAGTATCACCGTATCTCTTCCTTGCCAGAACGGCTGAATGCACGCATCATCATCCTGATCCACTTGAACAAGGTAAGAAATCGGTATAAAGTGCAACCGCAACCTAATTGGAAGGTTTCATCAAGTATGCGATTATGCATCCTAGCAGAGAACCAGCAACAACCTGTATAAAGTTGGAACCAGATCATCTACTAATTAAGGCAATGTCAATCAACCATTTTTGAAAATAATCGCATTCTTAGCTCACACCTAGTCATCATGTACTGCACATAACTCTGGGCTGTTTCTTACTGCAACTCTACTGTAACATGCTTACATGAGCTGTAATGGAAGTATATGCTTACTAGTATTAGATTTTTTGAGCAATCTGCAGGCTTGTTGGTATGGGAGTTTTCAACATGAGAAAGAAAATTGAAAATTAATAGCGGGCACAGAAATGCATTTTTCATGTTCCACTAATTTGACTACCACAACAAAATGACACAGGCAGAGTCTTCTAAGTACACATTCCACTGAAAGCAACTTTTAATCAGTATAGAACAGAGCATAGATAAGTCACCATCCCTTCCATTTTAAGTCTCTCTGTTTCTCCAATTCCAGATGTTTCATCACAAGTGTATACTCTGTGCACTTTAAGACTGGCTCAATAAAAATGGTACCATGTGTAGTTCACTAGGTGGCACAAGGAATTCAGACAAAAGAAAAAGACCTGTAGTGGAGTATGCCCTAGAGAATCACGCAAGGGTCTGGATGTGGACAAAGGGTGCTCCGGTGGGAATTCACACACAATCTGGTTCAGTAACTGCAAGCAGCACAAAAAATGGAATAAGGCAACACTTTATGCAGTAAATACTGCGATTCCAAGATACAAGGTTATATAACCGTCTCTGTCTGCTAACCACATAATAAATCAGTAAAATATTAAATAATAGATCATGCCCACATTGCTTTAATTAATTTTCATCTTAAAGTAATTTTAGTTTTAAGGAAATAAATGGAAGCTTCATGACAATCGACAGTATTTATTGAAACCTCCAAGCCCATACAGAACAGAAAAACTCAAAAAGAGCATCAGCAATATTTTTCATCTGCTGTACTAATAATCAGCAACGATTTTTTTCAATTAAATATATTTTTCTGAGAAATCCATAGATCTGCATTTCACCAACTGCCTTTCCATGCATTTCACCAACATATGAGCCTCTTTAATTATATCTTTAATTTTCAACTAAAGAGCTAGATGGTATTAGCACAAAATTCCCCATTTGAATATGTCTTTGTGAAAGAGGGAATCATATATCCGAACGCATGTAAACAAAGAGAAGCATACGTGCAAAACAGAAGCTACTACGTTTTTCTCAGCTTCTGTCAGACAGACTTACTTCAGCTTGCCGACCAGCATGTAGTCTTACTCCGGATGCATCATACATAACCTGCACGAAGTTTAATATCATAAATCATCGGCCTTGTCTTAATAAGATGAGATTTCCGGCAAAGTTAATCAATTTCAGGCCCTGAATACGATTTATAATTCCATCATGTTTGTGTGTGCATGTGTGCATGTCTCAGCATTGCCAATGGCATTTATAAAAATGGCTTAAATCTGCAACCAACAATTCATATAGCCGTGCAAAAAAAATCTTATTGCTGTAAAGTTGAAGCATCTAGTAGAAGTGATTACTGTCAATGTGCCATACAACAATTCTTTTTCATCACGTCCACACACTATAACAACCTAATGCAGCCTTCCTCCGTCCAGGTTTCGGACTACAGAGAGTGAGAGATGAAATATGTCTTTTTAACTATAAAGCACAACCAGGCGGAGTTAGGGAAAAGACTTAATCGAGTTGAGTTGATTAGCAATGAACTAAAATCATCACACCCTACAATTTAAAGTTCCAAGTGATTACCAACTATTTCTCATATCGAAATGCCTTAATCATCCACTTTCCGCTCTACAAGGCAAGTTAAATTACAAAATTCTGTACTTGACAGTTATTATTAAGGACTTTTAGGTTCCACTAATAAGTTTAGTTATTCACTGAAGTTTTACTTTGTGTGTAGGGCTGTATCTAGATACCGAACAATCAGGCTGAAAGAGGTTTCTAACATTCAATGAGAAAGATTTTCAAACCATATAAATACATCAAACAAAACACATCATACAGGGAACACAGTCTCCATGTTTTAGTCTTTATCTTTTTCAACGGTATCCTAAATAATGCTAAATTTGCAGTGACTAATTATCAAACCTAAATTCCAGCAACAACAAAAGAGGTAGCGTGGTAATATAAGGCATGATTGAAACAACCCAGAACTTTAAGTTAAATTACTAATATTTCTTATAAGGAAAACAAATTATGATATTTTAATCCTTAGAACAAGAAATCACTTTGAGTGGATCTAAATGTCACTGCTTAATTTTTATTTTTTTCAAAAGGTTGGAGGGGACATAGACTTATTATTTATTAATTAGGTCTTACAAGAGTTACAAGTAGGGCTACAGCAGGGTGATATCTTCTACAAGATATAAATTCTCCTCAATAGTGTGTCTCTAATGACACATGAACCCCTAACCTCCTGTTAGAAAAGAGGAGGGGATATCGGTAAACCAAGTGGCCATTGGTGTCCCTGCTTAATTGCTAGCATCAAACAGATAAAAGAGCAAACCCACACATTCATAAGAAACACAAACATGGACATGGAAAAGAACAAATCTGGTTGGAGAAAACATACAACACAAGCCAAGACAACTGCAATTGCAAATGTTGGCCCTCCTGTCCCTTCATGTAGACCTATAGCCACTGCCAGTGCCGTGACCGTTGAAGAATGAGACGATGGCATTCCCCCTGAGTCAAGCATCCTTTTGGTGTCCCATCTTTTGTCCTTATACCTGAGCTTCTAGAAAAAAGCACGTGGAAAGATGAGCGAGTAGTATTTCCATAGATCCATGCTGGATTGCAACTTTGAGCAAATGAGCTAATCAATAAGCCAAAACTTTCAATAAGAAGGTAATATTTAATGTATTCCTAGTGACACGGACATTACAAAACCCAGTGTCTCTTACTGATAAAAGCCTAAAAACATCATCTCTAGCTGCAGAAAAGTCAAGAAATCATTCATTGATGAGCAGCGAAGTAACTAGAGCACTAAAATTTTCAATTATGCAAAAATGAAAAAAGAAAAGAAAGCCAGAGAAGATTATGGAAATAGCCAGATTAATCCAAAGAACAGATTACAGTGACATTCTTTTAGTCGTACGTTATTAGAAAACGATTACCTTAGATTGATCACTCCTTAGTTGAAACAGCAAGTTATGGAAGTTCAGGGAATGCTAAATAAATGGTCAGGCCAATTCTTTGACTTGCATGCATGAGGTTTAAGTCCCCGCTTTCTTCTTATCCAAAAAGGCTCATCCCTTACCCCTGGCTAATGCACTACCTCGTGAATGTGGAAATACCCTTGATAAAACTACCATCTGAAAGAGACCACGGCTTAAGTTTTTTCCTTATTCTAGTGAGGAACAAGAAGCTATTTGAGAATGTGGTATGTATGATGAAACACGAGCATGTAGCGAGTATGAAATGAATTAGTTCTCATAATATTCCTCTCTCTCTCTCTCTCTCTCTCTCTCTCTCTCTCTCTCTCTCTCTCTCTGTCTCACACAACTCTTCTGAATTCTTTCCACTCCCCATAATTATTTAAAAAAGATTTGATCATGATCGTTTAGCAGCAGGATGAAAACCATTCATTCAAATCTTCAAAGCATATGTATCTAAAATTCGAATACATTCTAGTTGTGAAGGATGCTTGAGAAGTTAGTACTCGTGCAATCTATCTGCATGATTCTGTATGATATTTCACACAGATTGTTACTTTTCATACAAACAATTATTAGACGGGTAAGTAAAAATTTAGCAGCTGAAGTGAAAATTCAGAGAGAGAGAGAGTATAGAGGGAGAGGAAACGGACCAGGTGGTGAGGAGTTTGAGGAATTGGGCAATAGCGAAGGCAAGGAAGGCGGAAAGGATAGGGACGTTCGACGGCAGGAGGGCGGACGACGGTGACGGCGCTGACTGTGCCATCCGGCGGCTTGAGAAAGCATCGGCAGCGGTCATCACCTCGTTCATGGCTCCAATCACCTGTGGAAGATCGAATTCAAAGCCAATCAAAAGACCAGACAGAGATGAGAGGATCAGATCGCAGCGAGGACTTCTTCCCTTCTCTGCTACTCTCTCTCTCTCTCTCTCTCTCTCTCTCTCTCTCTCTCCAGCCGGAGAGAGAAAAACCGTTGAGGTACGGCCTACGTCGGGCCCACAAAGCGCAACTGAATAAACAAAGTCGCGGACTCAGAGACCACATAACAGTTTGGACTTTGGGGATGAGATTTATTTTATGTGAGAGAGATATTTTGTTCTGCATTCTGTTTTCACTTTGATCTTTTTAGGACTATAAAATTTTACAATATTATAATATTTATAATTCTAATAAATAAATAAATGGTAGTAGAGTAATATATATGATCGTAATTAATTTTATTTTCTGAAATTTATAAAAAAAAATTATGATTATAAACTTTTCTTTATTTGAATCAGATAACTTGAATACTTGCTTCGGTTGAAAATAATTGCCACAAATTAAGAAAAAAAAATTCGTTTTTGTTAACTATTTTGGATTTTTATTTTATTTTAATATCTTAAAATTGATGTATT
This sequence comes from Lobelia cardinalis, assembly GCA_028566635.1. Lineage (NCBI taxonomy): Eukaryota > Viridiplantae > Streptophyta > Magnoliopsida > Asterales > Campanulaceae > Lobelia > Lobelia cardinalis. The sequence continues at coordinate 8,883,752 of JAOWAN010000014.1, forward strand.
TTACAAAAATAAAATTAATCTACATTGAACTTCTTATTCTTTTATTTTATCCATATTTGTATTCCATTTATTTTGCATAACTAGTCATGTTTAAAAGTTAAACCTTTTAATTTTATATTACTATAACACTTTATATCTTTCAAAAAAAAAAAAAGACTAAAAAAAGTAGTTTTTTCTACAATATGAGATGACCCTATCACCCTTTGGAAAGAAAAGAAAAAATTTAAAATTTAAAATTCGGAAGCAAAATCTTCAAATAAAACATTGCAAAATAAAATAGTACATCTTAATTTTTCCCGAATAAAATACTACTCCAAAAGATGAGGAACCTGTTCTTAGAATAGTAGTACTTTTTTACAAGTATTATTGATTGATTTTAGCCAAATAAGACAAAAAAACATGTGCATTACGTTTACGCGCATGCCTCATAATGGGAAAAGAAAATTTCATCCCCAAAGTATTTTATGATATTCACTTTATCCATCGTACTCATACTTACACCATATGATTCTTCAAGTAAAGTATGTATTGACTCCCTCAATGAAACATTTCGATTCAAATTCGAAAAATTAATTATTTTTTTAAATCAAAAGAGGTAAATATGTCTTTCCTATCATTTATTGACCAATCATTTGACATTGACAACCCCTTACCCCACTCTAAGCTTCCTTGTACGGTTTTTTCGCTTCTTTTCATCTTCTCCTCCCTCTTTAATTTTTGAAATTAGGGTTCATATATCTCACCAAGATTTTCCCAAAAAATTTCATAATAATTTTTCTCTTATTCACAAAATCGAACAGTGACATCCTCGAGCCGCAATGGATCTCACAAAAATTTTCATCTTCCTTCCATCTTCTCTTCTCCATTCTAATCAAACACATATCTGCAAAAAACTCGTCTTTCGATGACCCGACAAAAACACGCCTAAGGGGCCAAATTTATCTCTCCTCTCAATACCAACTAATCGTGGACGAGTTTTCGTCGGTGATTCTTAGTTCCCTAATCTGTCCTCGCCGTCTTCTGGACGAATTTTGCCTAACTTGTCAGATTTTTATTTGAGTTTGGTCCGATTTTTTAAAAGATGATAAATCAAAATGTTTCTCACAACTGAACAACCAAATCATATTGAGCCCATGATGAAAACTTGGTTCTGAGCTGGATCGAGCGGGTGAGATTTTCAGTATCTTGGCGGGGCAACCGCCGGTGATTCTCAGTTCTCTAATCTGTGTCTGATTGCTCCGATCATAAACAGATTTGAGCCTGATCACCCACTTCTCTTCTTTTTCCAATAATTGTCATCGATTTCATTTTGAGTTTATGTGAATTCTAGCTCTTGAAGATTGCGTTATGGATGTCGCTTCGTTAATATTCTATCCATTTCTGTGAGAAAAATGGTGCTGATTTAGGTAATCAGGATGTGATGAATGTATTTGCTAGAAAGGAGGTTTATCGTGGCGTAAAATGCTGATTTTCTCGACAACTCTAGCGATTTCCTTTCTGTTCCGTCCTTCGGTTGCCTCGTGTGGTGTTTTTCCATTGGAAAACTGGTTGAGAGGGGGAGAAAGTGGCGAGGAAGGGAAAACGGTTGAAATAAAAGTAAATAATTTTTTTTCTTTTTTAAAAAAAGTTAAATTTTTACATTTTGATCCAAATGTTAACTTTCATCCAAATTGAACAAATAGTTTGAAATACTTATAATGCTCCTCATGTAATATGTACGTGCTATTTTTATACAAAAATATTCCATCGAATTGATCTAAAAGGCTAATTAGGATATATTTTTTGTTTGAAAGGTCATATGGATCAAGTACGAATCTTGAGAATAAGATGATTATCATGGTATACTTTGGGGGCCGAATCTTTCTTTTCGCTCATAATGAGTACCATTCGTACATTATAATCTTCTAATGACAAATTTTTAGTGATCAGCCACTTTTTATACAATTTTGAATGATTTTTTTAGGATAAATTGTAGAAATGATTTTTATAATGAGTACCATTCATAAATTATATCCTCTTAACGGCAAGTTTTTAATGATCATCCACTTTTTATACAATTTTGAATTATTCTTTTAGGATAAATTGTAGAACTGATTTGTGGACTTAAACATATTTTGGAAAGAAAATTTTAAATTTAAATTTTCTCAATTATTATTTTTTAATTAAAAGCACTTATCTAGGTCATCTAAATTTGGAATAGAAATAACTATGTATGATTCACTTTTTTTTTCTTCTTATTTTTCTTTTTCTAGTAAAGGATTGAGAAAATAAGTGGATCTGACGGAAAAAATGAGTGAATCTGACATTTTTGTTTTCATAATTAAAAGTTTCTTGTATACTTATTTCTATTTCAAATTAATCAGATTGAAGTTATAAATTTTAAAAAAAGTTGCATTTAATTTTTTTAATACATGAACCAAAATTAAATAATTTTAAATTAAGAAAAAAAAATCTCAAAAGGCTCATTTTTACAATTTGGCCTTTTCTTGACGTTAGTGATTATGTTGAATAATTTTATACATAAGTGACCCGTTTTAATTAAATGAATAAAATTTCCGTGGCACAAAACATTGCGAAAGAAGTGGTGTGAATTTTTTTTTTTTTTTTTACTCTAATCGTACGAAGTTTTAATTACTAGGAACTATAGACAATGCTAGCTGGTCAAGTTTGACCAACAGGGGTGTAGTTGCCAAGAAGGAGCACAAATGTTTCGGACTTCAGTAAGTAGTGTTGTTGCGCACTCCATTTCCGACTAGGGGTGGCAATTTGTAACTCCTTAAAATCGCGGGTTTATAAAATTTGTAAAATTAATTTATTTAAGTGTGTGATAATCAATAAATTTAAACATATTTAGTAAATTAATATCAGATAGATTCAAATTTAATGATTATAACTCACTTAATAGGTTAATTTTAAAAAATTTATAAATCCACGGATTTAATCGGGTCATAAATTACCACCCCTGTTTCTGACTGTCCACTAAAATTCTTTGGTAGCAACTTTCCAAAATCAAGCTAAACTATTCTGAAATGGTACAAATTAGAAAGCCATGATTTTGGGAAAACAGCTGCTCTCAAGTCAATTTTGGGCGGTAGTTTTACTACTGCTACTTACTTTCTCTCCAACCATATACATATAAATACCCAAACACTGCCATTTCCTAAACATCCATCCCATGCACCCTTAAAACAATAACAATAGGAGCTCATTCATCTCTTTGAGGTTACAACCAAGTATTTGGTCTGAAGATGGGTGCAGGTGGACGTATGTCGACAGCCGGCGAGGGCGAAAAAGACCTCTTCAAACGTCAACCGGTTGACAAACCTCCGTTCACGTTGGGCGATCTTAAGAAAGCCATTCCGCCTCATTGTTTCCAGCGTTCCACCCTTCGCTCGTTCTACTACGTCGTTCAAGACCTCATTATCGTCTCCGTCTTTTACTACCTAGCAAGCACTTTGATCCCTATCCTTCCCTATCCATTATCCTACCTAGCATGGCCACTTTACTGGTTTGCACAAGGAAGTGTTCTCACAGGTCTTTGGGTCATCGGCCACGACTGTGGCCACCATGCCTTCAGTGACTACCTATGGCTTGGCGATATTGTCGGCTTTTTCCTCCATTCTGCCCTTTTCACCCCTTACTTTTCATGGAAATACAGTCACCGCAGCCACCATGCCAACACCAATTCCCTCGATAATGACGAGGTTTATATTCCCAAACGTAAAGCCGCTGTTACCCTGTACTCAAAAGCCCTTAACAACCCACCTGGCCGACTTTTCACCCTTCTTTTCAGGCTCCTCTTTGCCTTCCCTCTCTACCTAATGACCAATGTCTCTGGGAAGAAGTACGAGCGCTTTGCTAACCACTTTGATCCATACAGTCCCATTTACACGGAAAAGGAACGCATCCAAGTCGTCCTTTCTGATATTGGAATGGTGGGTATGGCTTATATTGTCTACCAGCTAGCACAAGCATACGGAGCAGCCTGGATTTTCTGCATTTACGGTGTTCCAACCCTTGTCGTAAATGCTTTCTTCGTTACCATCACCTATTTGCACCATACCCATCTTTCTCTGCCTCATTACGACTCCACTGAATGGAACTGGTTGAGGGGAGCATTGTGCACAATTGACAGAGATTTCGGGTTCCTCAACGGGGTGTTGCACGATGTAACGCACACTCACGTCTTGCACCATTTGATATCCTACATCCCACATTACCATGCTAAGGAGGCGAGGGATGCGATCATACCTGTTTTGGGCGACTACTACAAGATCGATAGAACTCCAATCGTGAAAGCAATGTGGAGAGAAATGAAGGATTGCATGTACATTGAGCCAGATGAAGGCCAGAGCAATGGCATCTTCTGGTACCACAAATTGTAAATCCGAAAACCGAACAATCGGCAGCATAAATATCACTGTATCAACCGAGCATAGCTCTTCTAGCTACCACCTTTGATTGAACGACAACCAAACATTGTGAAAAAAAATTGTATGGCAATAATCTATATTTTCTTGTAACATGTTCCATCTCTAAATGTACTGCAGTCATCATATTCTAGTTGGTTTCTGGACCTCTTGTTGTCTTTGATTTACAAGCCTATCATTGATGAAACGGTAAAACACCACCAGGAGTTTCCATCAAATTCGACAATGATGCAAGTTATAAGGGAAAAAAGGAAAGATAAATGGCGCAGAGTCATAACCATTTGAAAATTCTGCCCTCAACCTTTTCCATTTCTGGTAACCGTATTTCCCTTGATAGAAGGGAACAGTTCTCTGTATAGGTAACACTTCAAAGACCACCTAATGCTAGAAACAGCCTAACTTCATTTCACTGCCTCTTTTAACTTCTACTGCTAGAGCCTCAACGAAATCTAAAATGTACAGAGAAGGGGAAGGGCAGAAAAGCAGGTTGCCCTTATGGACAAGATCTTTCATCTACAAGTGGGAGTAAGGCTCGAGATGAACCACTGTACTTGCTTGGGTCTGGAGATGCTTCATCGTCCTTGCTTGGTGTAGGTGTATTCCTCCGTGACTGGCGCTTTGTGGGGACGAGGGCAGGCCCTTGATCCCCATAGTCGCTGCCAACATCGGTATCAATATCGTCTACGCTCTGGAAGACTGGATGGACGTATGCATTTTGAAGGTAATCTTTCAGGTCCAGGTTTGGCTCTCTCGTGCGTTCTAGTGTATCTTTCATCATTGCTTCCTGAAGATACCCAAAACAAAATGTAAAATAAAACATAAAATATAAAAAAGAAAAGAAAGAGAAAGAAAAAAGACAATTAAGAAATGAACCAAATTTTTAACTGGAACTTAATTAGAGAGGAACTGAATCGATGGAACCAAACAGGGTACTGAGGAATGGTTCGCGGTTGGGAAAATATAGGAATAATGAATCATAACCTAAAAGAAGACTCACTTGTAATGGATATCTGATAAAAGCTGGTTCATAGCGGCCTTTGCAGAGTCTATGAAACCATATAGTCAGCACAGGAAGCGTTATAAGCAAGGGAGTTGACTGAGCAGCTGATTTTGTACTTAATAAACCCATTAGAAGCAGTTGCGAAACAATCAATGCAGTAATGATTCGCCCATGGACATCAGGCCAGAATGCTGCTGCACTTTCGTACTCCTGATTGTAGACATTAATTATCTACAACAAATATCAATGGTCATTTAACTGAAACAAACGTTTGCTAGACAAATCCCTGTAATATTATGCTTCAACCATTTAAATATGAAAAGATTTTGATGCTAACATCTTTAATTTGCGGCTTTTGAATCAATATTTACTCTGGCAAGCTTGGATCAAGACTGCATACATTTTAGCACTGCTGTACATTACTAGTGATGCTGGGAAAGATATAATCAATTACCTGATGACGATATACAATATAAGCCAAGCCAAAGAATATTATAATAAAAGGAAGTAGAATCGGAGTCACAACGGCATAGACAAGGCCAAGTAAGAAATAAAGCTGGATTTGAGGTTCGCCTGTGTTGAAACCAAGGCTTCCTGGATCCATTGCCTCTTCCCTATCCTTTTCAGTCTTCACCATTAAAAAGTTCTTCAGGTGATAGAATATCAACGGTTTCAACCTCAAGATCTCCCCAGCAACTCCAGCCCATCCATCCACCATTATATAAGTGATGAAGAAGGTTGCTTTCATTGGTATAGATGCCCCAATTGTTCTAGGGATACTGCAGAGGTTCCAGCCAGCAGTTAGCCATAGATATTAATGATAGGAAAAAAAGATGTCAAAAACATTTAGTAGATGAAAAGATACAGATGCTAGCATCTAAATATAAGCCAGAGGTGTCACATAGATTGTAGATACTCTTCATGTTTTTGAGTAAAATCGCATCAGGTGCAGAAGAAGAAATGCTGCATTAACTCAGATCAAACAATGTAGAATGGAAAAACAGAAAAGGAGTGATTGATAAATATTCAAAATTCAATGAAAAAAAATCATGTCATGTTCCATGAATAGCTTTTTTTTCTACCACAAATTAGAAAGAGAACTTAACAAGGGGGACAAAATCATGTCATACTACTGTTTTTCTACCATATATAAGATAAACCTAATAAAGAGCTTGAAATTAGTCCAATAAAACTATTGGTCCATGTCCTCAGAAACTAAGAAGTTGAGGATACTAGCTCTCACACGAGTAAAGAAGCTCGGCATTAGAACTTTCCTTCTAAAAGAGGTGCAAACAGTAGCTTCAAACAATAGAATTCCCCAAGCTAATTGAATAGTTTGAAGAAATAGCTACAAATGCTTGTTTGCTTACATTTTACAAGATTATATTCAAAACAAGATTACATACAAACAATCCATTAAAGTATCTATGAATGCTGGTTTATTATGTGCGCATTTGGAATCATCAATTAAGTGTAGCTAGTTTCTCAATTTAAAAACTTCACAAACAAAATTCAGAACACGTAATAAGCGATTAAGGTTTTCAGCTTGGCCAAATACCCAATTCTATCCGTTTCCACAGACGAAAACATATACAATTGCCACCAACTCTAAGGATGCTCCAAGGAAATTATGCAAGTGATATGTAAATAATGACCAGAAAAAAGTATTTTGAGCAATTGAAATTGGTAAAAGCAATTGCACAATCCAAAACTGTCAATTGGAAAAACAACTTACCAGCTTCACTTAATCAAACAAATTAAAAGAGAGGACGATTACTTATCCTTAATGGATTTATAGTAAACACCTATGCTTAATTGGATACTGAAATGAACATGAAAATATCAGTGTCGGGCAAAATGTACTTAACGTGGACAAAAAATTTAAGGTTGTTTAAAATGACAGCATGATCTCACCTGAGGAAGGTCAACAATTTTACCAAATTCCTTCAAAGGTTAGGTTATTTCGAACAAATAAAGATATGTTAACAAAAGATAATTCAAAAAGTGGGAATTTTCCTGCAAGAATTACATGTCTATATATACACGTATATAAATGTGTGTGTGTGCTCGTAGATATCAAATACATAGAGGGTCATATCATCATGTACTAGTTTTCGAAGATTATCGTGTCTCACACCACTCTATGTCGATATTAAGGGAAATCATACTCATTTGCAGACTGGTGGATAAAACTATTCAGTTGTTGAAATGCAGTTCCAGTGATTATGCTCCCAAGAAAGACATTGATAAACTGGAAGATATAATATCTAGTAGCAGATCTCCTCTCGAGAGCAGAAATGGAGCTGAATCCTTCAAACTTCGACATTACCATCAATACTGAAGGTAGAAAAATGAGGAAAATCTTCAAAGCAATTCCAGGGAGAAAACCCTGGATGAATGACTTGATAAATTTCCTGCAAGAAAGACCCTATTAGTCAAATTAAGCAACTACCGAGAAGTGTCAATATCAACCAACTAGGAATGATAAGATGATGTAAAGGAAACACAAGTAGAGCTACGAAAAATTTAACTCTTGAACAAGAGAAGTATAACTACTGAGCTATAGAATCTTAAATAAATTACATTAGACAGAAACATGAATGAGAGTCACAGTAGAATTATAGTTATGAGCAGAACTGAATAAGGTACATGAAGGGTACAGCATTTAATAGTTTAATTTGTCAAAATGGGACTGGACACAGGAAAAGATAGAGGAAGTTAACAGTCAACATATATCATCTAAATCAACAAAGTGGGGTTCAAACAGACAACTGACATTAGCAACTCATCAAACCTCTAAATGCTCTAAGAACTGAAAGTAGCTACTTGCTCGACTTGAATAAAGAGTTTAGAGAACATAAACTACTGTGGAGGCAGAGTGATAAGCACAAAGAGAAACATTTGAAACATGCCAGCTCACAATCTGGCGTCAACAACCAAGATACTAGATATCAGAAGGACAGGAGAGCCATGAAGCCATTAAAAAGAAGTGAATCAATCAGAAGGTAAAAAGGGAACTCACACTTCAATTATGGCCTTTAAAAAAGGAGCTGCTTTCTCTATTCCATCAATATTAGCAAGGGACTGGACAAATGCAATTGGGATCATGAAGAAGAAGGTAAGGAAGAAGAATGCCACACCAACTATAAGCCTTCTAATCGTGAGCGAAACGTAGGGAATGGAAAGGTTATTCCAGTACACATCACGAGGCTCTGGAGCCCACTCTGTTAACCATAACGTTGGGTTTCTCGTTTGCTGGGTTTGTGCACAAACAGCAGCTGCCCATCGTGTCCTAAATGAAACAAAAGCAGCTGGCATGATCGATTTGGGACTGTTGATGATCCTCTCCTTTTCTGTTGAAATCTGGCAACAATTCAAGAGAATCAAAGACGAAAACCCTGTTCTGAATTGATTACTAAGGAAAATGAGAATAGTAACATTAGACAAAGTTATTTTGATTATGCATCACTCATGAAGGACATGAAAGATATGTTGCATACTAGTCAATTCTAGGGGGAAAGGGAAATGAGAGAGTTTTACATAAGCAGCTATCGCGTCTTTTTTTCAAGCAAAGAAGTCTGAATCATGTTTCTACAACTTGGTGCCAACTCAGAAGAGGCTGCTGCATGTTGAAGTATTTAATGATTTCCGCAACCATCTAAGCCCCCCCAATAAATTAACATGCATCCATTATTGCCATCAGCCTCTTGGAGTTTAGTCACAGTAAAGCAACATATTAGTTAGATACATAATACATTATTAATAATGCCGAGGTTTTAAACATTCTAACTGATCTGGACAGGATACCAATCATTCTGCTTAGTTCCCCAATGTTACTAAAAGACCATTTACAGACATTTACGTAAACGTTTAAAAACCAAGCCTGTTTTCGCCCGGACACCTAAAACAATTTTGGATGACGAACTTCTGATATCTTGCATCAGCAAAGATTGAGATAGTACCAGCCAGGTCTGATTCAACTTCAAATTGACTATCACATGCCATGAGTATCGTTTGTATGTTAAAGTATGAGTTTCAGAGGGTATAGATATCAAAATTGCTAACAGTAGTAGAAGAATATTCAAAATATCCACACATATAAAAAACTTTTCTATTAGTTGATAGGAGAGTTGTGCCTATTCAACAGTGAATAGAGGAGGTAAACACACACTGAGCCACCTGTTGCTTTGCCTTTCAGTAAGAAAATGGACAGAGGATGTAGTGAACTAACAATGGAAACCTCTCAGTTCAATATTTAATTAGATGGTAAAGGGTGGTCATAGTGGAAGGAAAAATGAAAACATATACTTCGTATATCCTGCTCAGGGCTTCCATAACAAGGGAAAGCACTCAAAACTAATCACCAACAAATATAAGCATTAAGCGGAACTGTGAGTTCAGTATTTACTTCTTTTGAAAGTCTTTGAATCTCAGAAATATAAAAATCAATGGCATCCACCCTCTTTCCCCAGAGACCAAGTACACCAGTCTGCTTAATCAAAAAAAAAAAAATCCTGAGAAGAGGTTAGTACTGGTATGCGAGATGAAGTGGCGGCAGAAATACCTTCTAAAGAAGTTGGCACTGGGGAGGGCCAGCAGAAATGAAATAATAAGATACCTTGAGAATGGGTCTTTTGGATTGATTCCTACTATACTTCAGCTGATAGTAGTCGAGCCAATTCTGCATCTTTTTCTTCTCATTTACTAACTTAGAGAGGGCATTCGCATTGCAAACAACCTGTACGAAGAACCAACTTTAAGAGAAGAGAGTACTAAAATATTACTCTTAGAATGATACACGTGCAGCATCGCATTAACATACAAATAAGAGCATACAATTATAGCAGGTATATGAGATGGTGATTATAACCTATTCACCTGCCTACGTAGTGCAGCATCACATTAACATACCAAAAAGAGCATACAATTAGCAGGTATATGAGATGGTGATTATAACCTATTCACCTGCCTACGTAGTGGTGATTATAACCGATTCACCTGCCTACGTAGGTGCAGCAGTCACGATATAGGATGACTCAATAATCAAATGGAAATCAGCATCCATCATAACCTGGTATGTAGTCATCTCGAGTAACTAAAATTTAAAGTGATACGTTTCTAAAGCTAAGGAAACATGAGATGTGATACAACAGAATAGGGAAAAGATTGATGGTTGGAGCTTCAAAGGGTTGTGAGGGTATAATGAGAGAAGAAAATGAAGGAGTATCCCTCGAAGTCCAACAAAGCTGTACCACCTTCTGAAGAAATAACTCCTCTCTCTTAGTCACCTTGGTCAATAGACAATGTCTATAAATGATCAAATATAAACAGAGTCTTTACTTCTTTCACTTTGTTCATATTAAGTTCCATGATCCAATATTGTATTAGTAGTTACAGATGCATTTTAAACACAAATTGGTGGCAACTGGGAATGACATGACATGAAGAGATTGATCGGCTTTAGAGATCGATATTCTAAACCAATCTCGAGATACATGTACAATAATATTTCTTCGAGCCAAATGGAAAAATTGAAGGGAGGAAGGGAAATCCCTCTTCCTTCATGCAGTGAGTAATGCATGCAAGCTAATCTAGAGTAACTACACTGGCACCCACACAGTTTGGTCAACTGGGCAATGAGAAAACTCCAACCAGCACAACAGATGTAATGATAACTTCTAAACAAATATTGACATGTATTGCCACTAAGTGTAGTAAAATGGAACCTGATGAGTGAGGTAGTGGTCTGGGTGGTTGACCAGAAAGAAATGCTCCACAAGCTCACTGACTGATTCATCAGGGTCTGGCGGCACATTTCTAACAAGCACCTGAAATGAAGGGTATAAATTCACATGTTACCAACAAAACTCATCATATTCATACTCTCACAAAAGAGTTCAAGAGCACTGCAACTCATGCAAGGATCTTTGGGTTAAGTGTAAAAATTATCACCTATTTTTTTAGATAATATAATAATAAACACTGAAGCATGAAGTCCTAATGAAAAGAAAAAGATTGCCACTAAATCTTCGCAGGGTAATCATGTAATACCAATATGTATGGATTGTTATCATTTAAGTTCCAATACAACAGAATGCACCATACATTAGAACTAAGTGAAATCAGTTACAGCCTTACATAATTGCTTGCTTTTTCCAAATCAAATAGACTACCATCCTCTATTTTCTTCCTCTTCTTTCACAAAAAATAACGAGTCCTCGTCCTTGGAACTCCCAACTTTACCTCCACTACTACATGTTAATATAAATAAGACATACTTTCTTATTGCATAAAAATCTGCATGCACACATGCTTCCTGTATTTCTCGTTGGATTCAAGCCTTTCATTTCAAGTCATGGTTTATCAAATGATTAAAAGGAAGCATGGAGAGTCCAATATAACCAAAAAATTAAAAGTGGACCAGAAACAAAACAATAATAATAATCAAACAAAAATCATCAGCTTGGCCAAACGTCTGTTAATTCAGAAGATACGGTCCGTTCACTTAGAGAACTTTATACAAGGATCAAAATTTAAAATTTAGCATACTAAAGAAATCATAGATATAAGAGAATTGAGATTCTTTTAATGGGTCAAATGGAAAATATGAAAGGTATTGGTGGCCCTCGATAGACAACCACAGCAGCCACCTTGCCTCCCACCGACCCCTAAATGCCAATATAGAAGTGGCCAAGACGACTCATCCCCTTAAATTCGGTGACACACACACACACACAACAAAATCTGATCTATGGCCAAGGCTTACAAAACGTAAGAAGTACATGCGTACGAGTTTTTAGACTGCAGAAATAGGTGAAGGATATGAAAATTGTCAGAATCTGAAACACCAAGACGCAAAACCTTTCCTGAAAGGCCATGTGCAAGCGTTGTGGTCGTTTGGGATAAGAACCTTAAGAAATTCAATGTATCAATGATTTAACTCAACTCATCATCTATATACTCCTTCCTAAATAATAAATACAAGACCATTTTCCAAGAATGATAGTTTTATAAAATAAGATATCATATGAAAAATTGAAAATGATCTTTTATTTGAAAGAGAAGTTATCTTACTGTAAATTGGTCTGGTCGTCGATGTTCAGATGCAAGAAAATGTAACCTCATTTTAGCTATTATCTCGTACTCTTTTTTCAAAACGTAGCACGTCCAGAAAGTAAAAGCATAAGCCATCATTAAATGGGTCCAGAATCTGCATTCAAAGAGTTAAAGAGTAAAGTTAACATCACAACTGAATATCAATGCCTTTACATTCTCGTTACATTCTCTTCTTTATCATAATCTAGAAGATTTGATTCTTCTGTAATTTAAGTCAATATGAGCACAAAGGGGATGTTCCCACTCCCCTTTTCCTTGCCGTAAAACAGAAATCAATCAAATGGACTAAATGTAAGATATATTGTTTACAAAAGCCATAGTCAACTTCCAAATTGATAGAGAAAAAAGGGTTGACAATACTTTTGAAGACTTAATTCTTGATTTGCTGCCTATGTAGTGAAATAAATGTGGATTGATTAGAAAATGAGAAAGAATAGCGATGGTGGGTATTAACATCAAATTAAAGGGGGAATGGACAAAAATGTTAATGTTAAGATAACAATGCCAGACATTTTTTTTTTTTAAAAAGCACAAGAAACCTTCCATACCTATGTGATCCATTTGGTATATTTGAAATAGAAAGCTTGTCTATGTCACTGTATGTCAGATTAGAACGCTCTAAAGTCCGATTTGTCCAATTAACCGGCACCATAACTGTGAAAGCAAGACAAGCAATGGGAACAAAAATTTTGAGCCTGCATGCCAGAAAATAAATTAGGAAAAATGAGTAAAGGAAATAGAAACAGTCTCCAACAAAAAAAAAAACATAATATTATCAAACATTGCTGAGATACTACCATCAAATCACTTATGAAAATTGTTGTAAATAAAATTGGATGTATACAAATACAAATGAAGGATGAAGAAATGCCAACATTGTTTCAGTTCAGAAGCCCAAACCATTTATGAAAATAAAGTCATGAGGATTCTGATTCGGATGCAATTTTCAGCCTATTATTGAACTTCAAATCTATTAAAGTTGACATTTTTATGAAACAAGTATATAGTTCTTGAGGTAATATTGCATAAGTTATTTCTCATTTTACATTGATTATAACAAAAGGCATGGTCCTGCACCAGGGCTCCTAGTCTGTGGATGAGGAAGGGTCTCTGATTCGGATGCAATTTTCAGCCTATTATTGAACTTCAAATCTATTAAAGTTGACATTTTTATGAAATAAGTATATAGTTCTTGAGGTAATATTGCATAAGTTATTTCTCATTTTACATTGATTATAACAAAAGGCATGGTCCTGCACCAGGGCTCCTAGTCTGTGGATGAGGAAGGGTCTAATGGATACAGCAGAGAGGCACTAGTTCTGCGTTTAATCTTCTGACCTTCATGTGATAATTGGGCAAACTTAGCACTACAAAAGGTTAACTTGATCTATTCCTGATTATGATATCCCCTTGAAAGATACAGCAGTGAGCCTGCTCATGGATATACGATGCCCACAGGAACCACTATGCTATTAAAACCGAAGACGAAGAGATGCATGTACCAGAGGTTCATGTACATATTCCCAAATATATGCAGCAGAGAGATTACTTTTGTTTGCCTCCATGCTATAAAAGAGCAACCTTGCAGCTATTGAAAAGTCCAGTAGGTGCGTTCCTGATGAGATTTGCCACCAGAAAGATACAGCATTGAGCCTGAACATTGCTAGATGGCTTCTAGGGAGCCATTATGCTATTAACACCATAGAAATGCATATAATCAGCAGGCAGCCTTGGTTCTTGCAAATCCATTTGTGGATCATTGTGAATGAGGTAAAACAATGTAAATGGGCATGGGCTAGTGAAGCAACTGGTCAAGCCATAATAGAACACTTATAAAAACAGCCTATGCCAGACTTCCTATGGTCAGGCAGGGTAAGCAAGATCACCTAATTTGAATATGGTTTTTACCCTAATTGATAAAAGGGGTTTGAGTCTAGAAACCTGGTTATCAAGAACTGCTTGGGGTTATGGCGTTTTCCCCTAGAACACCTCTCCCTTTGGCATCATATAATCACAAGCAAGTTTGGGCTTGATAGGGCAGATGCGAGCTGAGTTGGGTACTTTTATTTCCAAAGCAAGTCCTTGGAGGTTTATTTCTCATTTCTGTGAAGCAGATCGAGTTTTGGATGGTTCTTGGGTGGGAACTAGACCCCTTTCTGACGCTTTTCCATAATATTTTGGGATTTTCATCTTCTTTCAAAATCGTAATAAAAAGAGAATGAGCAGAACTTAGGTTCCTTCTTTTTCCACTGGGCCCCTGTCATTTAATTTCTTCTTTCAAAATCAGGCTCTGTCTCGATTTGCAGTATACAATACGTGGTTTGATGACTCGTTCTCACTTCTCAAGGACATTTTGGTTACACATTGTCCAACTTCATTGAGAAATAAGCATTGTCATATTAATTTAAGCCTTCGCTTGGACTCTTGTTCACGGTAAAGTCAATACTAATGATTGTAGGCGATGAAGGCACCCTTTGAAGGATTTTAGTCCACATGTGTCTCTATGTAACTGTGAATTAATGTATTTAAGTAGCACCTCGCTTGCTATAGGGTTTATATCAGTGCTAACCTATACGTCGTTATGGTGTGTAGAACTGAAACCGGGAGAATATAATGAAACCAGGAGATGGAAGGAAATAGAAGTCTGGCCAGTTCAGAGTGCTATTTTTTATAAATTGTACAATAAAGATTATGTATATAAACAGATAGAGGCATACCCAATTAAGTAAATTCTCAAATAAACAGCAGAATCCAATCCAGCATGGTCAATAAGCTCAGGTTCTGGCATTCGTAATGCAGCAGGCATCCAATTCAGAAACCTCAAGTATGCTCTAAAGTCCACATTGACAAACTTTTGGACCAATGCACCAGACTGCAGTGGGCTGCTCCTTAAACCCTTCAGGTACCACTTCGGAAAATATACTCTATCATTGAAAGGCTGAATCCTGAGTATTGCAAAAGCCACAAAAAAAGCAAATGCACTGAGGATGTTGATGGCTGCTGCAAGCGCTATATCGTTAATTGTAGCCATAATTCTGCTTCAAAATTTTGTTCCCTGCAGTAAGAGATAACTCAGTAAAATGCAGGGAAGAACCCTGTGAAATTCTGATCAGAAAACAAACTTTCTAAACAGGAGAAACCTCAATTGCATTCATAACTTTGTGCACCACTCCTCGCTACCCAAACCTCTATGACAAATGCCCGCTCCCTCATTCTTCATACATATTAATCTAAAATTCATCTCCACTATCATAAGACTTCATCTCCACTATTTCTGTATATTATCAAACTAAAATCTAATCAGAAGTTTCTCAAACACAATCTAATTTTGAGAAATTGTATTGATTATCTAAAATTTAAATTTAAAGGTCTATAACCTTTTTCATTTTCCACAATTGAGGCATATTCCATAAAATAGCTGCAATGGTAATAAAATTCACAGGATACAAGTTTGAGCAAGGTACATTTTCAGTTGGAACATTCAAATGAATAGCAATATCAATTCCAATTGTGATACAAAATCACAAAGAGTAATGACCATGCAAGGAACTCTGATGACATCAAAATACGTAGTCCAAATTGTAATCAATAGTAGCAAACGAAAATTTCCCTATATCATATCTCCACAAGTCATACACAATTCAGCTAAGTGCAGATCAGCTTTTTTCAACCTCACACACACACACACACACACACAGAGTCGAAAATCTAAGTGGCGAAAATCAGCATACTACATTTACAGAACCGCAAGAATAGACATTTCACATTCAGGTTTATTAAATCCAAAAAGCATCATAAAATCTCCGAGAAAAAGTGAATCAGTAAGAAACGATCTATGAAACTGAAATCAGAGGTACGTACACTACTAGTCTTCAGTCTGCTGCAGCGAGCGAGATGTGAAATTGAACTCTATTCAGTGATTATGAGAGTCCAAAGGTCAACTTTGGGAAGCACAAATTCACCAGCTTTTAGCTTTAGGAATAAAAACATTTGTGTAGCAAACTAATTAACTTTTAACCGAAGAATCAAATGGAATGAACAACCAGATGTAGAGGAGTTGGGAATTAAGTCTTAACAGTTGCTGCTCAACGAAACAAACAGATTACAGACGCCTTTTGGTATCACTTTTTATCTCTGATCTTTCGCTCTCCGGTAAACTGAGGAGTGCGCTGTGTATGAGAGAGAGAGAGAGAGAGAGAGAGAGAGAGAGAGAGAGAGAGAGTTGAAGAGGTGAGAAACGCGAAAGGAAAAGTGACGTGGTGTGCGAGATGCGTGATTGAATGTGGAGGAAAGTGTAAAATCTGTGTGATGGGACGTTTTTAATATTTGCCCTTCTTTTTCCACTTTTTTTTTTTTTTTTTAAATGTCGCTATCCTTCCTTGCCCCAATTTGGTTAACGGCTACTTCCAGGACTCTCTGCCTACACTCTTTTCCTTCTATATCCCCTCCGTTTCTTCTTTTAATTCTCCCGAAATTAACATTAAAAAATATTAAATATGGAGTGTATTTTATAATCCGAATTTTAACTATTAAAAAATAATTTTCAAACTATCAATAATACACTTTTTTTTTTCTTATAAAACCATAATAATAAGCAAATTTGCATAAATATTATCTCAAATCATAATTATTTGAAACAAATGGAGTAATCTGAAATGAACAAGTTTTCTTGAGAAACTAAAGACAATATTGTATAAGAAAAATTAATAAAAATACGTACATTTAGTAATACTAATCATAATTTTGCAAGATGATAATAAAAATACGATGAGCTTAGACATTGCACCTTTATGAAGTAAAAAATTATAATTAAAATGTTTAGTCATAAGATAAGTGAATTGGTTGTGTATTTATTGAGTAGTATTTATCAATCCCTAACTGCATCATTTTATGTTACTCCTACTTCATTGAAGAGTAGTACTACTCTTTTTTCTTTGTTTGGCCCTTAAAGAAAATTGAATTTTTTTTTATCTCATTTGATGTCTCATATTTTGTCACATATTTTTTAAATACGGATACATATTCTATAAATAAACGATAGGAATTGAATTTTGAAAAGGATGAGACAGAAAATGGAACACCAAGTTGAATAAAAGATCCAAACTCCCCCTAAAGTTGAGCAGTATTAAATCACAGAATGAATTATTAAATATACATTAATTGTGAGATATGAAATATATTTAAGCGTTACTTAGTCTTATTGAACGAATTAGGTCGGTTACGATATCATCATGCGGTTAAACAAAGATAACTGCAAAATTGGAATAAGATTAAAAATAGGGACAACTTCATAAATGGTCCCTGAACTTTTTCGAAATTCACAGATCGTTCCTGAACTTTTGAGATCAATAAAATTGAGATAAATTTATCAAAATCGGCCAAATTAATGCCAACCGTTAATTTTCATCTAGGAGCTCTGTTAAATAGCATGTGCGAGGCAC